>PVHY01001871.1:0-42331 GCA_004024945.1 Uropsilus gracilis | reverse complement strand
TTTTTGATATTTGACGTCTTTTGTTATTCCATATGAATTTCTGCAATTTTTGTTCTACCTCTTTAAAGAATGTCATTGATATTTTTTATAGGGATTGATTGCTTTTGGTAGGATGGCCATTTTGATGATGCTAACTCTTCCAATCTATGAACAGGGAATGTCTTTCCATTTTCTATGTCTTCTTTTATCTCTTTTAGCACCATTTTTAAGTTTTCTTTGTATAGTTCTTTCATGTGCTTTGTTAGGTTTATTCCCAGGTATTTATTTATTTATTTTTTTTTTTGGTGCAATGGTAAATGGGAGGTTTTTCTGATTTCTTCTTCTATTTAGCTTTTTGCATATAGGAATACTCTGATTTCTGTGTGTTGATTTCGTATCCTGCTACCTTACTGAACTGTTTAATTATTTCAAGTAGTTTATCTGTGGATTTTTTTTTTTTTGGTTATCTATATAGAGAATCATGTAATTGCATATAATTATAGTTTCAGTTCCTCTTTTCCTGTTTATATCCCTTTTATGTCTTTCTCTTGCTTATTGCCCTATCTAGAAATTCCAGTACAATGATAAAAAGTAGTGGGGGCATCCTTGCCTGGTTCCAAATCTTAATTGGAATGATTTTAGTTTTCCCCCATTTAGGATGATGCTTTCTGTAGGCTTGTCATAAATGGACTTTATTATGTTGAGGTATGTTCCTTTAATCACCATTTTTTCAAGGGTTTTAACATGAAAGTATGCTGAACTTTGTTGAAAGCTTTCTCTGCATCTATTACTGTTTTTTTTTTTCTTTGTTGGTGTGGTGTATTATGCTAATTGATTTCCAGATGTTGAACCATTCTTGTGCTCCTGGGATAAGCCCCACTGCTCATGGTGATATAATGTTCTTTATGCATCATTGGAATCAATTTGCCAGGATTTTTTTTTTTTTTTAATTTTTTCATCCATGTTCATTAGGAAAATTGGCCTGCAGTTTTCTTTCTTGGTGCTGTCTTGGTTTTGGTATGCATGTGATGTTTGCTTCATAGAATGTGTTTGGCAGTTTTCTTTCTCAATTTTTTGGAAAAACTTTTGTAGTGCAGGTATTATTTCATCGTTGAATGTCTGATTGAATTCATTGTTATAGCCATCTGGTCCTGGGTTCTTGTTTTAGATAGAGTTTTGATGACTACTTCAATTTCACTGCTTGTAATCCATTTATTTAAGTTCTCTATATCTTCTTTATTCAATTTTGCATAGTTGTGTCTTTCTAAGAATCTGTCCATCTCATCCAGGTTGTTGTATTTATTTCCATATAGTTGTTCATAGTAATCTCTTATTATCCATTGGATTTCCTTTGTGTCTGTTGTAATTTTTCCTCTTTCATTTGTGATCCTGTTTATTTTAATTTTCTCTCTTTTGTGAGCATTGCAAGGTGTTTGTCAATTTTATTTATTTTTTCAAAGAACCAGCTTTTGGTTTTGTTGGTATTCTGGATAGTCTTTTTAATTTCTAGGTTATTTCTTCTTTTATTTTTATTATTTCTTGTCTTCTGCTGGGTTTTGGGTCTTTTTGTTGTTCCTTTTCTAATTTTTCAATTTGGGAGATTAGATTGATTTTTTGGTCAGGTTCTTGGTTTTTGATATGTGCCTGTGTTGCTATGAACCTTCCTCTTAGATAAGCTTTTGCTACATCCCAGACATTTTGGAATGCCATTTGTTTGTCATTTGTTTTGAAGTAGGTTTTGATTTCTTTCTTAATTTCTTCAATCATCCATTCTTCATTTAGTAACATGTTGTTTAGTCTCCAAGTGTTGGATGTTCTTCCTGCTTTGTTTTCATTGTTGATTTCTAGTTCTATACCTTTATGGTCTGATAAAAATTTGTATTATTTTATACAAATATATTTTGTATTTTATATTATATTATTTTGCATATTATATTATTTGCTATATATTATATATTTTATATATTGTATATAATATAATTATATATTATTATATATTATATGTTATATTATTTGTATTATTTTATACAAATATATTTTGTATTTATATATTGTGTATTTATTCAAGTTTGCCTTATTACCTAGCATGTGGTCAATTTTAGAGAATGATCCATGTGCATTTGAGAAGAAGGTATATTCTTTTCCTTGTGGATGTAGTGTCCTGTAGATATTAGGTCCATTTTATCTAGGTTTCTTTTAAGGCTTTAGTGTCCTTGTGTAGCTTTTGTTTTTTTTATCTTTCTTTTGTTGAGAGTGGGGTGTTATAGTCTCTTACTACATATGTGTTTATTTGCTTTCAGTTCTATCAGTATCTGTCTTATGAATCTTGATGTTCTCTCATTTGGTGAGTATATGTTGATAATTGTTATATCTTTTGACCCTTGAACCTTTAGGTAGTGACCTTCTTTATCCTTTGTCCCTCTTTTGGGGGGAGGGCTTTGGTTGTAGAATTGTTTTCCTCTTTACCTGCAATCTATGCTTATCTTTTGGGAACAAATGTGTTTCTTGGAGGCAGCAGAATATTGGGCTATATCTTTTAAACCATTCTGCAACTCTGTGTCTTTTGACTGATGAGTTTAACCCACTAATATTTCAAGTAATTACTGATGTTTAAGGTTCTTATTTATTTATTTATTTATTTATTTATTTATTTATTTATTTATTTATTTATTTATTTATTTACGTACGTACTTACTTACTTACTTACGTATTTATTTATTTATTTGTTTGTTTGTTTGTTTGTTTGTTTGTTTATTTGTTTATACTAGGCCTTGCTATTTTTGCCTGTGGAATCACAGGCTCTCGTTGCCCGGGGTACCACAGACTCAAGCAATCCCCAGCCTCAGCTTCCCAGGTAGCTGGGATGACAGGCGCGCGCCACCACCCCCAGCTATTTTTTTTGGAACTAGGTCTCGCTACAGGCCCCAGGCGGGACTCGAACCACGATCCCTAGCCCCGGCCGCTTCATAGGCTGTAGCTTACAAGCACAAGCCACTGTGCCTGGCCTTTGTTTGAGGTTCTTACATTGGGTTTCTGGTGGTCATGAGGGGTTCTAGTTTAGATTTTTATTATTATTATTATTATTTGTTTTTCTTATTCTTCTGAGAGTTTCAGTCTTAGGACTTCTTACAGGAGTTCTTGGGATGAGAGTTTGTTGGTAGCAAATTTCTGGAGGTTTTGTTTGTCTGAGAAGGTTCTAGTTCTAATTTTTCCTTCATAAAGGAAGGACAGTAGGAAAAAATATCCTCAACAGATAACAGTCAACACAATTCACTGACACAAAGTGACTTGTTAGCTAATAACCAAATTGGAGATATTTCAAGAGTTGGGTAAAGTTCAGATGTCTAGAATGAATTGCAATTTGCAAATCTATCAATATTGCTCAATATGTTAACAGAACAGTGAGAATAAAAATCACATAATTCAACATTTTCAGGAAAATCATTAGATATAATACAATACCCATTCACTGACTATTAGGAGTATGAAAACTATATTAAGGTAATTATGCTTATAAAAGAGACTTTAAATTTTATCACACATAACTGAATTTTATAAAAATAATCTGTTTCTTAACATGAACTTCATCTTCTTAGGAAGTTATAAGTTCCTTTGGATTGGGAACTATATTATAAAATTAATTTTGTTTTTATTTTTGCCACTGTACTGAAACAATAATACATGCTTAGTTCCAAAGTCAGGGCTTTTACAATTTATTACTTGATCTATTAATTCTGTTGATCCATATCTTTGTATAGCCAGTTCCTTGTCATTAGTCTTTTCTACTAAAAGATCATTTTTTCTGGGATGATCATTTTCAGGGTGCACAACTATCTTAATTGAAATCATTTTCTAAGATCTCTCTGAAGATGTATTCAGTTAAACTATCAAGGATAAAGACAATCAACTGATATGATTATACATTCATGAATGCATATACGTCACAATATTTTTGAGTGCGTTTAAGTGTCAAAGGGTTATACTTACTGAGGTTTGAGTAGTGTTGAAAACACAACCCTTGATCTGCTTTATTTTGAGAAGGGAGAGACTGTTAAAACAGCTAATATTAAACCTTCAGAAAGTGATAACTACTTGATGATGATAAATTATAATAGCACATATAAAGCAAAATGGAGTAATACTTTATCCCTGGGTCCCTCCTGTCAATGACAACACTTAAGATTAATAATACATATTCATAATGCAACACAATAGATTGTGAAAATCACTTTTTAATTAAATATATTTTTCTAAAGATATAATAAAACATTATATATGTTATGATAATCTTTATGATTTAGTTGAAAATAAAAATAAATGTTTTTATCAATATTTACAAACAATATTCATTATACTACATATTGAGAACTTTGAAGACTATTTTTCAAAATTATTTTTATGGATTTAGTAATAGTTATCTATTGATATTGTGATTGTTCCTTTCCTCTAACCACCAGTATTTATCCTTCAAATTGTGGAGTATATGCTTCTTTTTTATAAAGCTCTTGTCATTCTTAGAGGCGCATTGCTAATGAAACAATTATTTTTGTGCTGCTAAAACATTACTTGAAGTATTTATTATAGCTTTTAGACTGTTAAAGAGTTACCCAGCTATGAATTGCTTACATTACATCAGATATCATTTGCTATGGAGTTCAAAGCTGCTTGTCCTTTCTCAAAGCAATTGTTGCATAATTACAGTAAGTGACTGCAATTATGAACACATAACTTTCAAGAATGACATTTATTGACTTAACTGAAGAAAAGTTGGACCAAAGTTTGTTTTTTTCCCCCAAAACATTAAGTTAATAAATCTTGCCATTTGCAGAGGTCCTGAAATAAATAAATTTTATAATCTGTATATCATGTATCTGTTTACATATTCTTTTGTTTAGTCAACACTTTTGGAAGTAAATGGAAACACCAGTATAATATAGTGGGTGTTAATGAATCTGTCAAATAGAAAAGTCCAACATTTCTGCCAAATATGTTTTGATAATTAAACTGCCAAAGAAAATACTGGTGAACATTCCACAGTTGAAAGAGTTCAAGCAGAGATAAGCAACCATGTGTCAATGATATTGTGGAAAGAACATCCCTGGATGGAAGACAATTATTTTGGATGAATTTGAAACTCCTATCCATGCTACCTTCCCATCATTTAGAAATCTGAGTTAATGAACAAGGGATTTTGACACAATGGCAACGTGGTTTGACAATTTCTGTGTATGGAATAATCTTGTGTTAAATCTTGTCATTTCCCCCTGTGATATTGGTGTCTGTGTATCTTTTTTGGACATTGAGCCTTGGTCAATTGCTCTGATTTATGAAATGTGCATGTTTTAATTCTTGTCTCTTCCTGTTATCGATCTAAACTTAGATTCCTCCTGACACACAGATCCTCCCAAATGGTAAGTTTTTTAATAACATGTATTGTTGACTGCATGTTAAATCATCAGCATGTACATGAAAAGGTCTGGCACATAATGAACACAAGATGACTGCTTATGAAACATATGAAACTACATATGTTCTGATTTTATACATAATTGAGATTCACATATTTAGTTTGTTTTTAAGAGGATATTTCCCAGTTTGGCCTGTATAATTGCTTCCAGACATCTGTCACAAATTTGAGGCTTAAGGTTTGCTCCTATTTATCTTGTTCAACATTATTTCTCATAGCCTAATGATTCTTCATTGGGGATTCATACCTACCCAGATGCATCTATGAAGACTTCAGGTCTTTTTTGTAACAATCTTAGTTATGCACAAAGCTTTTATTTGTATGTATTACCATTTTCTTTCTGGTGAATCAGTCTCTAAATTCCATTCCAATCACAGTATCTATTCTTTTCTTGCTATATCTTGCTGATGCTATGACAATGTCTTCCAAAACTAAAACTAAAATTTGAAACTAAAATTGCTGGCAGTGTTATTTATATAAGTATATACAGCTTTTTGTCTATAATAATGTTGAGTTATATGAAGACTCTTTCTTAGGGGTGGGTTTCCTTTTGGCACACACTCTCTAAGAAATACTATGGCAATTGCAGAGATAGTACACATTTTTCAGCACAGTAAGCATATATTTCTGCAAATAATGAATCCACTGATCAGTTTTCTTCTTATTCTCTGGATAGTTGATTTTAGCAAAGAGTATCTGATAAACATTAAATGTAGGCCAACATTCTCATGGCATTGATGAAATAGGAACCATTCTTTAGACAAAAAAGGTGGTATTTTCTTTTTATTATATTAAAAAAGTATGGTTTGGGAGCAGTGTTAGGTTGACATAATATATTTTAGTGTGTATATCATGTATTAAAAAGATGCAAGTTACTATTAGCACAATCTTTGAATTTAGTTTGGCAGTGTATATTGACCACTGAAAGGGAACTTCACTTGGCCACTATTTGAGATCAGCAGTCAAGGGGAAAGACTATGAAATTCAATTTCATCTACTCAGTTGTAGAATTAAAAAGATAGTGTTGCTGACTTATATGGTCTCTTTTGCATCACTCTAAATTTAGGTATGTTATATAATTTTGAATAAAAAGTAATTTAGCATTAAAAAATGCTACTAAGAGTATTTACTCTCCAAGATTTAGGTTGAGAAAATCAGTGTGACCTTCCAGCAGTGAGAACTGCACTGATCAGTCCTTATAACCCACTCAGTGCTTATTTTGATCAAGTCAGAAGCACATTTTTTGAGTTTGAATATTCTAGTTTCTAAATTATGGGGGGAAAAAAGCTGCAATTATGCAAGAAGATTTGTTTCTTCAAATCCTTCTAGGAAGGAGGTGAGAAATGAGTTTCATTGTTTATCACATTAAAATAGCATTTGTCTTGTTAATGTGTTTAAATTAATTGTGTTACATTAAAATATTCATACTCATTTTATGTTACCTCATGATTTTTTAAGAGCGATTCAATTTTTAAAATACAATCTTACTTTTAAACTAGTTCACTTAAAAAGCATTTACTAAATCTTTGGAATATTGCCATTTTTGTGATATGATAGAATAATGCTGAGTAAAATGCTTTTCGTTGCCAAGGGCCACTATCTAGTCATGAAGCAGATGAATGTGAAAAAAATGTATATAAAATATGATTTTGATGGACTGGATAGCAAACATAATAATAGGATACACATAAAGTATATGCACTAATCTAAGTTTTTGATAAAAATACTGACATCAAATTTTATGCTGCTAATAGTTACTAAAGTATACAAAGCAAATTCAAAATTTAAGAGATTTGTCTTTCTACTCAGGGTTAGATCTAATTCTTAGAAAAAATTTCATGCTGATCCCATGAACATTTATAAATCAAATTACCACTCTATAAGAGGATGAGTAGACTCCTTGATCAGTGCATGGTATGGCATTGACTAATTTCTGAAATAGAGGTGTACCTTGAAGAAATGATCACATTTCCTTTATAAAAGCAAGTTGACTACAAGAAAGTTCGCTAAACAAGAAATTATTGAATCTGTTGTATTCTATCTTAGGAAGTACTTTTTATACACAATGACCCTCCTTTTATTCTGGTAGCTACAAAAGAAGAAACTAAGCACCAATATGTAAATAAAGATTATTTACACTGTGAAAGAATGTTTAATAAGTTTATATCTTAGTATAAAGACATCAAGTTTATGCATTAGGATCTTTCTTCCCTCATCTTCATTGCATGAAATATCACAAGTTGCATCATGGTGGCCAGATCTTGCTTTCAGGGGTGCTTGTTTGGCTACATATGCAGGCTATTTAATAATAATAAGACTTTTTTTGGCCATAAGAGGCTTTGATAACCATAGGGGTGGGTTTTGGATTTACCAAAATCCAGGTTTTGCCTACACTTGAAAAACCAAGAGATGTAATTTGATTTTCCATTTCCAGAGTGGGATGCTGACTGCAATATTAGTAACACCAGTCTGTTTTAGGCAAACACTTCATTTAGTTTTTCATTGTTTCTTACTGTCAGTACAATCCAGAGGAAGTATGAAGGCCATTTACTGTTGAGTTTGGATTATCGTTGCTGATTTCATGTGTGGAAACTTCCCTGTACCATGTTTTAGATCCTAGACTAAATGACAGAAATACAAAATAAAATTTGAAGATGAAAATAGTTATTGACTACACATGGAGTCTTGCAGAAATAAGTTAAGCTATTTACTTGTGCAAATCTTTCTCAGTTGGTTACTTTGATCTATCTATACTGTAGAGTTTATTTCAAGCTATTATTTTCATCTCTTTTCTTGTTTATGAAATTTATATCTAACAGGCTACTGAAGATATCATTGTACTTCTTAAAGCAATACAGTTTTATGCTCACGTTTCCAGAGTAAATAAAAACATATAGCCATATTCACCTTGCATTCCTGTTCTCAAAATACGCTTTGCTCTAATCCCTTCCTTCCTCTGTTTATCTTCTTTCCCAAGTATGTTCTCATCACCCAACCTTTGCTTTCCTGGGATTACCTAATAGTCCATCAATATTTAGAATAATCTTCATCCTAAAATTTTTTTTTTGAAAAAAAATAAGGAACTTATGTAAGAACAGAATAATAAAAAATGACAATGATATTGCCAGGATTGCTAGATGTCATTGTGGTCTTAAAACATTTTGTTTTCATTCTAACAGTTGCCAAAGTTTATAATTTGTGTTAGATATTAAATTGTAGAATTATATAAAACATACTTGAACATATTACTATTAAATCTAGATATATGACAATTTTTTCTCTTAATTCTACAAATTTGATATTGTTCATATTCTTTTACTGTATGTTTATGGATAAGTACAGAGGTGTAGAGTATCAGATTTAATCAATCAATCCTGCTGCATTCTTTTCTCTTCCCTTATAATTTACAAAATGGTTTCAATATATTTGCAAGATCACAGATTCATTCTTTTGTAAACTTAGTAATACACCTTGCAGTTAACATACTTAAATTCCTCTATTAAAAATAAGTATAATCTATATGAATTAATAAATGATTCATTAAAAATAACTGACTTATGCAAGCTAAATGTAGATAACCATCTTCACTAATTAAGTCAGAGTATAAGAGGTCTGAGACTGGATGTTGCTCATATTGAAGTAATCTGTCACGTCTTCACTCAAGAATTGTTTCGTCCTTGACATTGGCCTGACCAAAAGCCTAATGATGATCAACTTTCCTATCAATACGGGAGATATCAGTGAGATAAGGGTTTAAAAAGTTGTATCTTGTGTTCTTAATGAACCTCTCTCAGGGCATCAGTCAATAAATTCCCTGTAAATTTTCTTAGCCAAGTGTAGTTGAAAGGGAACCTTATTTCAATCATTTAGCTGGACATGTTGCTGTATGGAATAAAATGTATATATGTTTGTAAGAAAGAGGAGGATTATTGGGTAGTTGATTTATAGTCTGTGTATAACAAGTTTAACAATAAATTGAAATTGTTTTCATGGGAATTATTAGGAATAACAATATCAACAGTTATTTTAAAAAATAAAAGCATAAATATAAATTTCCAATGTAGAGAAAGTAAAATTTTATCCATATTTTAAGAAATACTACTTAAAAGTAATCTTGTTTTATAGAGAAAATTGATATAAATGAAAGAAAATTGTTTTCTTAATTACTTTCATAATCTAATGCATATCTAATATATGCTATATGTTTTTTTTTTCTTTTTCTTTCTGTTCTGCATTATTATTGGGTCACAGAATCCATGCACTATTAGGAATGTGAGAAGTAGGAAGAAAACATTAAAATAAATGTTATCTTTTATAATATAATGTGTTTTTAATTTTTTTGTTGCTTACCAATCCCCAAATTTTTTTATATATTCTCGCACTATTACTGTGTGTAATTTATCATTTATTTCCTTAACTGGTCAATTTATATACCATTATCTGAAGAAACTTCAACATATAGAAAGATTGATAAAGTTTTATATTATTTTCTAGGACCTTCAAATGTGTTATTGGAGCTCCTAGTAACCTTCTCAAACTTGTCATTTTCTTCAACTTTTCACTTTCTGTCTGCTTTTCTGTATTTCTTATCAACATTGAAATGTTTGCATTTTTCTTGTGATGTTTTCATATCTAAAATAACTTTTAGTGAAAGATTCTTGTATATATGTTGGACAAGATAGGAATTAAGCAGAAAGTAGAAAGACAAGAGCCTCAAGGTGTAAAGGAGGCAGAGGCAGGGCTATAAATCTTTAACGTATCTATGGCAAGTTAACAAATACATGAGAAGTTAAATTTAAGTGAGGAAATCAGTGGGCCCTGCCCCACTGAAACAGAAAACTAAGTCTTAAGTCTGTGCTGTGATTTGTCTTTGTAATTTAGATTAGTGATATAGGCAAATTGCCACTTGGAAAACATTCTTTTCACCTATCCTACAGCTTATTGATTCTCATACTGGCCTCACATAGGAATAAACAGAGGAAGCTTTTAAAAAATATTCTAATATCTGAGCCTCATCTCAAGAGATCTACACTTAATTGGTCTGGCTTTGAGCCCTGGAATACCTAATGAGCCTTCAGCACATCTATGATTGAGAACTACTTTTAAGCTTTATAGTTTTCTAAGTTTTATAACTATACATTTCACTGGCAGTTTTGTCATAAAATCTGACATCATGGGTCTTTTTCATAAATTTATCTTTCTTTGGTCTTTCCGATTAAATATGATGCAGATAATGCAAGAATTAATCTGATTATTGATTTAACTGAAGATTAAGAAATGTTGGTGTTCAAATGCCTTTTTTGTTGTCGTCCTATTTAACCCTCTCATCTGAGCTACATATTTCAATTATGACATCGGGTGTGAGAAGTTTAGATTGTTTGTTTATTGAAAGTATAAGGATTAGAATTGGAGACACAGTGCTAATGATCATTGAAAATGGCCCTTGATGTACCATACAACAAAATTGCCAGTAAGATTCATACCTTGTTATTTATGACTCTCAAGCTTATTAAGACTTTTGTTTGCATTTAATGTTATCTCTAGTTAGCAGTAGATTTTAAGTAAGAACTTATGAATTTGGAGTGTTTTGGTAAAATCTAAAATAAGATATTAAATTTTATTTCAGAATGAAGTCATGTAAATATGGTCACCTTTCTTTGGAAGGAGTAAATTGGTTGAAGTTGGGACATTTTTGAAGTGTAGGAAACAAAAATCCACAATTTTCAGGTACCAAATATATAGAATGATTAAGTGCATTTATATTTGTCATTCCAGTAAATCAATGATTAAAATTAAAAAAAGCAATAGTGGAAAAGCAATCATATACATACACACACATCACACACATACTTTTTTTTTTTTAAACTCAGATTGACAGTGTAAATTGTCCTGAAATCACTGGGTAATTAGGAAACCTTCTCCATGGCCCTGAAGCAGCAGCCTTGATACTATATAATTAATAATGTTCTTTTCAAAGTATGAGCGATAATCCCTTGATTGAATGCTCCAGTTTCATTACATTACTAAATAAAATGAAACAATAATTAGAACAATGTACAAGGTAAGGGAGGTCCATATCATTATGTGTTTGTATGTAGAGGAGCAGAAGAATTAATCAAATGAAATGTAAAATTGTTATGGATAATTGCAGGCATATGGATATGATCAGCTTGCTTGTAATCAGAATTTTGTAAAGGGACAATATATGTGCTTATCTTTCCTTGATGATGCCTTGTAAATTGTGTATTATAATTGAACTCTAGTATGTAAAATTGCAATAAAGTATTCTTTCTAGAGGTTTCTATAAAGTACCTGTTGAAAATTCGAACATTTCCTTTTAGTTAATTTCTAGTTTCAAATTCCATCATGAAAGCTAATTTTTCTTTTCTCTACACACTCAAAATAACTTCTTATATGATTCCAGACTTGTTACTTTAATGTGTGCTTATTTTACAATATGTGCAATGTGTTCAATTTAATGTGTGCAATACCTTACACTGCCTTACATCTTACTCTTCATGTTATCTCCTCACAGTTAATAATATAAACACACAGTTGAGCTCAATAATTTCTTGATTTCTTCATATAAAAATATCATGAAAATAAAACTTTGAGTCTTCATTTTTAAGTATAGTGACTCAAAAGGAAATGTTTCCCTTAA
This sequence comes from Uropsilus gracilis, assembly GCA_004024945.1. Lineage (NCBI taxonomy): Eukaryota > Metazoa > Chordata > Mammalia > Eulipotyphla > Talpidae > Uropsilus > Uropsilus gracilis. The sequence goes on along the minus strand of PVHY01001871.1, from coordinate 30,224 downwards.
TATTATGAAAAATTAAAAAGCAATTTTATCAGTCCTTTTGATAATAATAAGTCATCTGTGACTTTGGGATATGGATAGGGCACAAACAAAAAAATCTGTACAAAGAATGAAAAACTAGTAACTCTGACATCAGAATAAAAATTTGTAGTCCAATTGCCTGTGAAACTTTAATTTTAAATGAAAAGTTGTTGATAGGGCATCTTACTTATATAGGAAATAAATGCTTGCTAAGCATGCACTATTGTTATGGAAATTTACTGTATATTTTGGGAAGTCAAAAGAAAGCCGTGCAAGTTGTGCATTGATCATCAATAGGAAGAGGGAGAAGGGTTTATTGGTATGGAAGATAATGGAACTGGGAAGCGTGGAGAAGTCATATTCATGTTTCTAGTTTCCTATCGTTCTATATAGCAAAATACCAAAGAAATATTTCTTGTGAAAATTCAATGGAGACTTCAAAGTTGTGGAAACTAATAAGTACTTTTTTAAAGAAAGAATCTATGGGCACATTTTGGCATGATTTACTAGAAATGACCAAACTAAGCCCACTCACTTTAACCTGTCTGTTCCATTTCTACTATTGATACAGGGCAGTGAAGCAATTAAAAATTGTACAGGTGCCAAAATACCCTTAGTGGGTGGAGTCTGAAAGATCCCCTCGAGAGAAAATGGGAAGTGACTGTGTATATAGAAAGGATGAGTGTGGAGAGAGAAAGAAAAAAAAAAAAGGGGGGGGGGAGATGAGAATGGTGGACTCATAGAACAGGTCCATGTGACCTGGCCAGGGGAAGGCCCCTGGAAGAGTGAACTGGTGGTGGCAAAGAGTCATGGTGGGAGAGTGGCCAGCCATGTAGGAGCAGATGAGCCACAGCAAGGCAATGGATTTGAATTGTGATTTGTGCATCAACAATTGTGGAAGAAATTTGAAGAGTCTTGTAGAAGGAGATCAGCATGGCAACACTATGAGGTCATTGTCATTGGATTTAGAGATAATCAGAATAATACAGGATTAACTCATATCAAGATACAATGCATCAAGAGGTTTATGTATCACAACCAAATATCATTTATTCAGGGGACACAAGGATGATTAAATTTGTGAAATCAATGCATGTAATTTTTAACACCAACAAAAGAAAATGTAAAAGCTATATATTAATAAATGCAGATTCAGAAAAGGCATTTGATAAGAACCAGCATCAGTTTATGATAAAAAAATCTTCAAAAAACTGGAAACTGATAGAACATTTCTCAAAATAACAAAGTCATATATGACAAACCCACACTTAATATAATATGAAGGACTGAAAGCTACACTTCTACTATTTGTATAAGACAAGGATGTATCCTTATACTATTACTGTTCTGCATAGTACTAAATATTTTGTCTATTACAATTATGAAAAATAAACACATAGAAGAAATTCAAGTTTATAGAAAAATTGGGATGGGTTGTATTATCATATTTTCAGATTTTACCAAAGCTGTAGATATCAATTTATCATGAAACAAATTTTGGTGATAGAGCAGATATAGCGATTAATGGAATAGAGTTGAGATTATAGAAATAAACCCACGTATACATGAACAGTTACTCTACACTGAAGGAGTCAGGAGTACATACTAAGGAAAAGAGAGTTTCTTCAAGCAAAGTTATGGAAATGACCTAACTGAATGAATGGATAAATAAAAATATTAGATATAAACACTATAGTAAATTATACAGCTACAAACAAACAAGCAACAACAATAACAAAAAAAGCATGAACTCCTGGCACTTTCACAACATGAATTTAACTACAGGGGATAATGCTAAGCAAAATAAGGAATATAGAGAAACCAAATAAAATGTCAGGAAAATGGGTAAAACTTGAAACTGACCATAAATCTGAGACATACAGTATGGCAGGACGAGAGAGAAGGGGAAAAAAAAAAAAAAAGGGAAGGAAGAACATAAAGTCACTGCAGAAATGGATCAAAAGTAGTATGCTGGTATGTTGATGGAAGAACTATTAAGACTACTGCAGAGGGAAGGAATGAAGTACTATCCAAAAATTAACACTGGCGTAAGAAGTTAAATTAAATAAATAAAAAAAATAGGACAGATGGAGGGAGACAAATACCAGCTTGTTTTACTTCTATGTGCGGCATTGAGAAAGGAAATGAGACAAAATCAAATGAACAATAAGTTCTAAAACTCTCACCTTGGAATTGAAGGTACAAGATAGTGTGAAGGAGGGGGGTGAACAAAGAAGGGAAGTGAACATCATGGACTGTGACAGGGAATAATGTTTACTTTGGGTTTGTATTGTGTGGTGATGTGCATTTGAGGGGGTGTGATCCTTTGCCTTTTGGTCACAAACAGATTTTATTTCAATAAAATAAATGTTTTTTCTCTCTTTTTATTTTATTGTACAATTACATTAATCCTTACCTTTTTTGCAATCACTGAATGACAAGCTGCTTAATATTTACCTAAAAATCAACATAGTAGTTAGAGATAAACTGTCCTGTGTTTGAATTGAAATTGTACTCTGATTGATGTTGTGTTAATTTTATTTTGTGAAGTGGTATTTTTTAAGATGTTTTCATCAAACTTTTTCAATTAAATTTTATATCAATTTCTAAAATTAACTTTTTTTTCTTAAACTATCAAAATACAGGGCTTGGTATAATACATAAAATATTAAATGAAGATTAGATAAATTAAAGGGATAGAATTTACTTTCTTGATTTGTTTGTTTTAAAGGCTTTTGATGATTATATTTATGCTGGAAGGGGTAAATTTGCTATCAATGCTCAAAAATGAATGAACATTTCAGGTCAAATCCTTGATACGTACTACAGAAACCCCGTCTTAGACATTGATACAGCTTCTGATGATGATGATGATAGTCATTCCAAGACTATCAGGTAAATTTAATTAAGTTTTCCATCTAGTCTGTTGCATTACTGGTCAATCAAAAACAAAACAAAACAACAACAAAAAACCTCACAAAAATCCAGCATTTTTACCTAACACTGAGATGGAATAATCTGCTACTATTTATTTTAATTTGATTGCTAGAGAACTTGCGAGCCTTAAACTATCCGAGATTGCAAAGCTATGAGAACTCAATTGCTTACTGCTAGCATTCTTTTAAAGGGAAACTTATCTTGCCCTAGTGGAAAAATTCATTACACTACGCTTCCCATTGTCATAGAATACTTTTGCGCATAACATATAATGAAATGCACAAGGTCTATTGAAGGTAAAAATGCAAAAGTTACAAGAGAATTTTAAAAGTTCTCAAATAAGCTATGAGGAATTGCTTAGAACGTAATATTTCATAATTATGTTTATCATAAAGATTTGTAAATTACACGTATTTTCTAAGTTAATAAATTTAAATATTAAATCTAAGTGTTAAGGCTTCCCCATTAAGTAATACAAAAATAACAAAGTGGCTAAATAAAGAATTAAATATAAATAAAGTTTTTATAAACTATGGGAAGACTAGTTTTGAGCTCTGCTATGAAGAGGAGATACTCACGATATTATATTTGTAAGTCAAAATCTCTGGACAAATTAATATAAAGCAAAACTTTGAAAGGTCATTTAGGAGGAAAACAGAATCCATGAGGACTTTTATTTCCTTTGAGAAGATGTCTGCACTTAAAAAGATACAACAATTTGCAATTTATGTCTTAATTTTGAAGGGGAAAAAGTGTGTGTATGTGGAGTTATTCCTCAACTTTTCTTTCTTTTTAGAAAAATTGAGTCAATGTATACATTTAAATGAAATTATCAGAATATTTATCCCTGTATCTAAATATTCTGCATATGCTATGTAATTATTTAATTACTTGTACTTTCATTCAGGTAAGTCCCCTAACACTCACCTATGGCTTTATGAATGTCTGCATTATTTTTATATTTTGAGGAAAATGTGCAAAGTGTGTGCATTGCCTTTTACAGCCACACAGACTGTTGTCTTGTAAAAAATATAATAACATCAGGGACACAGTTTTTAAAAACTTGATTGGTACTGCTTTCCACTTCAACCTGGTTTTGGAATTAAAAAAAAAAAAACAGTAACAAAAACAAAAAACAAAATAACATTATGGTGAAATTAAATTATAAAGAACTCATTTGTAATTAGAATTTAAGATTAGGAAACCTGTTTCTGTTAAGCACAAATACAATAAACAACAAATTTCCATGCTTGCAGGATTGGGAAGAAATTGAAATTGTTTAAGATTGCTTTATTAAATGCCTGTCAACTACATGTGTAGCTTGTTTGGGATATCACCACACAGCAGCTTAGAAAAACTCATCTGGGTAGCTAATAAAGAAAAAGGGTCATCTTCCCTGGTCTTGGTGAGGGAGGAAAGATAATGATATTTACTAATGGTTACAGTTTAAATATCAAAATAGAAACTACGAAAATGAAGGAAATTTGTTAGTGAAAATGTTACTAACAGAAGATGTTGAAAACTTATGAAGAACAAATATGCTTCGCCAACAAAGGGTAATTTTTCTTTGTTCCATGAAAGTATTTACTTATTCATCAATCATGGCTTCATATTTCTTTTTGAGATAAAGTAGGTTAGTCCCTTTAGCCTTTTCGAACCTGCTTTCCATTACATACTTGTGCTCCTTCTCATTCATCCACATGTTTATTGATTTCATCATTTTATCATTAGCGGTCATCCATGGAAGACTACTGTAGAGGTAATTCAGACATGAATGAGGAGCAGTTCTTCTTAGGACAATCTCAACACCATGTTGTCAAGTCATTTTTCTGGGGTACAGAATTATTTATTTATTCAGACTGCTAACCTCCCTCAACTTTCTGGTCTATGTACAACATAAGGAAGCATGGATTATTTGGATTCTAGGAACCTGGATGTACTTTAGGGTTGGCATTCAGTTATATTTAGAAGTGACTTTAATTAAGAGAAAATTTTCAGCATTATAGAAATGTCTCTTTCAATTTGTTAACAAGGTTTCTTTGTTTGTATCCAATATGCTAAGTTCATGCACAGATCCTAATTATTATGATAATGAAAAACATAATTGATCAATTAACTAATGTTTATTAGTACTTACTAATGTTATTTGTGACCTTATAGCATTAATTAAAACACTGAAATTAAAATGTGGACCAGGTCACAGATTCAGTCACTTTTTAGTAATTGTTGTCAACAATTTGTGGCCAAATCAAAATAATTTACAGTTTTTCTAATTCTCTACTTCGTTTGAAACTAGTGACCTCATTTTACTTAGAACACACGTTTTTGTTAGTTTATATACAACTGTATGCATTTTGGAATGCTGCTTTTTTGAATAGTCTTTTTTCCATTTGTGCTGTATAATTCAGTTGTTCTTCAAGCTTCTGTTACAAACCTTATTTTAAGAACTTGTTATGCATTTTCCCTATGAATCTCACTTAATCCTGCTGCTTTTCTATAGCTGACACATGTGCAGATAAGGATTCATATATATTTACATTTAATCTTGTTCCTGAACGTATATATGTGATTGGCCATTGCATTGTCACTAAAATACATTATATATAATGACCTCAAATCTAAATTATCCAAAATAAATCCCATCTTGTCCCTATCTTTTTTTCTATCTTTCTTGCTTTCACAAATCCCACAACTTCCTTCTGCCCCTCAGATGCAATAACAGGTCTTTTGTTTGTTTCTCAAATATGTCTATTTCTTTCCTTCAAAAACCACTATTCAGACCATGTATTTTCTCTTGGCTATAGGTTTTAGATTTACCTTCCCATTTATTTCTCTCATTGCATGTTAGGTAATTGTCCTAATATTTTCCATGACAATTTCACTTGCTTCAAACATGTTATTGACTATATATACTTTTCCCCCTGTCTGTACCATCGATGTCCTCTTTCCCCATTTACAAGGAAGTGTAATCCCAATGTTTAAAAAAGAAAAAAATAGTTTAGAGTCCCATGCGAGCAGCTCTCCCTGACTTTTTAGACTTTTCATGTGTCCAATGAAGAAAATTTCAGTTTCATTTTTTCACCTGGCTAGTTCTTCCATTGTCTTGGCACTTTGATGAAAGATGTAACTCCTCTAGAGTCCTAAACCACTTCTCTTGTTACTTTCTAAGGAAGACTCCAAAAGTGTGTTCTTAGTTCCTTGTTTGCAATTGATATGCAATCTAGAATTTTCTTTTTATATTCTGTATCCTACCATAAACCACTACAGATTAAGCACCTGGCTACTTCATAGCTGTAATCTCAGATTTAAAATTATTCACTAACATACTCTAGGTATAACTGATATTTGTTAAATAAATGTAGGCAATATGTTCCACTACTAGAGAACTAAACCTAGCAATTTTGGGGTTTAATGAAGACACTTAAATGAAAATATGGGGTGTGTGTGGGGGGAAATGTGTCCTTTCTTTGAGAGCATATTAAGTGAGCAAAACATTAGGTACATTTCCACCCCTTCTCCCTACCACCCCCTGGGGAACAGAAAGGCTTTGGCAGGACATAATTGGCATAACCAACTATCCACTTCAATCCTACTAATTCCACAATTAAATGAAGGCATGAAGCTTTTCGTGTAGAGCTGATGCGGCTTAGATATCGAGTAAACCTCTACATCATAGCATAACAATTGAGCTAGAGGGAAGATTGGTTGGTGCTGAGAGGGGTCATTACAAAAGCTATCATTTAGCTTTAGTATATGGGATGCACAAAGAAGAAAATCTTACTCAAAATCTTTGAAGTGGCAGCATGGAGTTTCCAAAAGTAGAACCAGAAATTGTATGCTTTTTATTAATAAATATTTCTATACTTTGTATGTTCCTTCTGCCTTTAGTTAAAGTCTTTCTAATTAAAAAATAGTCTGAAATTAGTTGTATGAACTGAAAAGTCTACTAAGGCATATGTGAACAAGAATCTCAAATTTAGAGTGCTAGTTCTCCTTTAATGTTTGTCTGGATGGAGCATTCTTAAGCTATTCAGTTATATGTTCATTTTTTATTTATGTATATACTCATTTATAGACATCATATATATTTTATATGTAACTGATGATTTTCAAGTTGAAAATATACAATTCAGATTTATCGCTTGAACTCTAGATTTGTTTATCAAATATTTGATATTTTCACTTGGACATCTGTTAAATATCTTAAATATAATATATCTGAATTGCAAGACCATCTCCTACTTTTATCTTTCTTCTACAGATTTCCTCCTCTGTACAAAAGTGAAACTTACAAATCACCCTGTTCTTGAACTATCCATCCCTGGTTCTACTTTTGGCAACTCTATTCTTGATCGGGTCAAAAAAACTGCATCAACAGAGTTTCTTCTATCTCTTGCACAATCCAGTTGAATTTCTTTTCAAAATATCTCTCAAATCTGATCCGGTGTCTCTCTTGCCTACTATAAACTGTGTTTGGGATTATGGATTTTCCTCTCTCAGATTTCTTCATACCCTCCTAACTCACACTTAACCCTTTTTCTATCCCTGCGTCTATTCTTAGGAAAACATATAGAATAATCACCTAAAAACAAATAAAATCATGTTACACTCTCAACCAAACCCAAAAATTGTTTTCCATTTTACTGAGAGGAGTACATACAGCCATTGAAGAAGCTGATCTGAGTCCCCTTTTTTCCTATTCTTTCATAATTTTTCTGCTTTGCTAGTTTTACTCCAGCTGCTCTTGTCTCCTTGCCAGCACCAGGAATCACTGCTGCTCTTTCTTATGTGCAGTGCAGACACACAACTCTTCAAACCTAATTTCAAAATCCACCTTTTCTAAGAGACATAGACCTTATTTAATCATTCCAGTTCTCTTTGTCCTGATCTCTTTATATTTTTCCATGTAATCTCTGTCCTTCTAATATGCTACATTACTTTTGATTTAAGGTATTTATTTCTTACTGTTTGGTAGAATATTTGGTAGAATTTTAGTGACTAGTAATCTATGTCTATTTTATGTAGTTGCATACTCCAAGTAAGTAGATGCATGTCTAGCATGTAGTTGATGTTCATGTTAAGATTTTTGAATGAATTAATAAATAAATGAACAGTAATGTAGTTTAGTGGTAATATCATAGTAAGCACCTGGAATAATGAAAACCTGTTTATTTTACTTTTACTAATAGAATTACATGAGAAAAACATTGTCATATAAGCACATTGATATTATTGATAGTGTTTTACTAAATACTTAGGAACTTTTTTCATAATTCAGTTTGTCACTTATCTATGTCATCAGTGTTTGTGTTATAGGTATACTTAACAGGTTTACAAGATTAAGTAACTTTTTATTTTAATTAATTATTTATTTATTTATATATAAATTTCACAACATTGTAATCCCAGGGGTTTACCCCCCCCCAAGATTAAGTAACTTAATCAGACTTCAGTAACTTGTACAGTGTTAGAACTTCAAATCAACATCATATCTTCATGGATTGAAAATCCACTTTAACCATTGCATGATAGTACCACTTTTATAAATACTCAGGGAACAGACAGGATGTTTCTTTCTCTCTTCATACACATATGCTCTTTCATATGTAGTTGAGTGGCACTTACTTATGCGAGACAGCTGCTTCTCATCCAGCTCTGAATTTGTTAGTCTAGATTTGTTAAAACTACCACTGATATTGTTATTGTTTTTTTTTTCCTATTGTCATCAACTTCTTTTTTAAAGCAATCTGTGTCACATTGAGAAATGCTTCTAGGAAATAGCTTTGCAACTCACGAATGGCACTTCAAAACTAAGTAATTTAATACTTCACAGAGGAATGTACTGAATGCACCAATTTCCTCAGGGCTTTCCTTGGACTCACAAAAGTGACAATGTGCTGTTCTATAATAGGTCTTGAGCTTTCTTCACAATGGATTTTATATCTAGGTGGCCCAGAATTCATTGTGACATTCACCTTAAAGAGAATTCACTTTCTCTGCTTTTTTTATTTGATTGTTTATATATATATGATACATATATATAGATCTATAGATATAGATTTAAATAGATCTATATAATATATATAATATATATCTTGAAGTTGTCACTCAAATAAATAATTTTCTTTTTCATATATTGGTACTACTTTATGAAATTAAGAAAAATGTCCATTTATAAAAATGATTCCACACTTATTATGTTCTACAATCTAATTTGTTTTCATATTGTTAACAAACTTTTATAGGTTGCATTTCAAGGTTTCAAATTCTCAAATTGGGGAAAAGATCCTAGCATTGATTTGATAGAATGTCATGTATATAAATACAATGGAAAACCTGCAGAGTATCCCATCAGTGAAAACAGAAGTAATGGGAAGGATTGAAGAAATTATTTTCACAGATAGTTAATTTCAATTGCTCATAATTTGAAGTCCTTAGATTAAAAAAAAAAAAAAAGAAGAAACAACAACTCACAAGATGACATGTACAAAATTCAAAAAAATAAAGAAGAAATGATCTCTTAATTGAGTGCAAATCTGTTTGAAAGTTGTTATTTAGGAGAATCTTTGCTTAAAGAATGCAGGTTGGACAAGTAAATAATTATTTTTTGAGTGGAAATGCTTACGATAGGTGACAGGATGATTGAACAAGCCTTATAGGAGGTTAATTATTTAAATCTGATACTAAACCTATAAGTCTTAAGTAGATTCAAAGGCAAAAACTTAGGTTTGAGGACTCAATGACATCTATTCTCGAGAGAACCAAAGTTTAGGAGAGTTATTTAAGTATTTTGATTAACTTGAGGTTCATCTATCAGGAGCTATAACTTTTCATGAATGAGATTTTATTACTTAGAAAAAATATGCAGTCACAATTTCTAGGCAAACAGCCTAGGAAACTTGAATCTCATATATACATAGAGTTTGGGTGCTGAAATTTGAGGATATTGAATTACAATGTTTATGCTTACAGAATTTGTTCTTTAACTAAAGAGTTCACTATTTAGAATAAAAATGTGGTGATAGTGTTTTATGTCAAATTCCATTTTGCAAGTAAAGTCATAAATTAGAAAATCAATAACTAAAATCATGTATATTTGAAAAACAAATCCAGAATTACAGATCTCATTTTTAATTTTTTTAATATCCAGAGAATTTGCTCACCTAAATAAATGCATTCAACCAATTTGTATATTTTTATTATCTAGAATTTTTCAATTACATATCACCTATTTATATATATGTATATTATTGATTTTGAAAATACTTATTACTGTATTTGATTATATCAAATCATACCCATATTAGATGTCAGCAAATCAATCTTTTAGCTGACATTCTGTAACCCAGAACAATGAAGGGATCATTTGGGAAAAATTTAAACCCAGACATGAATATTAACATTTATAGTGATTTTTAATAAGAATTTTGTATAAGCACACACAAATTTATTCTGGGAGAAAAATAGTTTAAAAACTTGGCATGTAACATCTCACTCTTAGAGATAGAAAGAAGTTTCCTAGCATAAATTTATAAACAGTTGGTAAATGACCCTCCTAGCAAACAAACTTAGGAGTCTAGGGCTTACCAATGGGATGCTGTACGTGGGATGTTCCTGCTTGAAGATTGTTTATGGTAAACAAATCAGTATTGTTGGAATTTACGAAGTTTGAGCTCTTAGAAAATATATGTCATCTATGTCATACAAGGGTTTGCAGGTGTAAAGTGCACATGTTTCATAAACCAAGATCTCCCCACTCTTTGATGGGTCTCATAAACTTTGTGGCAAAACTATTATAGCTCTCTGAGACATAGAGGAAGCTCCCTATGTTGATAGAAAAAACACAAAGACATAAAGAATTTTCCCTCTCTCTCCCTAATTTACCTCTGTTCTTGACTGCATGTATCTCGAAGATTATTAGCAAATATTGCCACAAAGAACTCTGATTTCTGATTTTATAATAGGAAAACCTGATTTTAACTAGGAAAACCCCAGCATCCACTTGTTTATTGATTTCTAGTTTGCTTCCTTTATAACAGACACTTGTTATTTTTAAATGCGATGTTAACTTGTAATGATTCTGGTAAGAAACATTTAATAGGAGTCTTTAACTGAGTTAAGACATTCAGTTGTTACTAGATGCATTACCAGTACTTGAGAATTAATTACCCCTCAAAGGAAAAATAAAATGTTTCTTGTGTAGAAATTAGATATTTTAGTCTTCATCCTCAGATACAATTAGATTTATCATTCTGTTGATCTTTTAATATTTAGTAATATCACAGTAATTTTAATAAGTTAAAACTTATTTCTTAAAATATATATGTTAAAATATATATGTAAAATATATATGTTAAATATATATGTTAAAAACATATTTCTTAGAAATATGTTGCTTATAAAGTTATAGCTTATTATTCTTATAGTTTAATTGAATTTTCAATATGCATAATCTCAACTTCTCAAAGCATCTAAAAAGACTGAAACATCATTTTTTTAATTTCTAACTTATTGACTATTTTGGTGTTTTCTTTTCTAGTAGTTTTTAATGTTTATTTGAGAACTCTGAGGATATGAGACACCAGATGCAAACTGAATGAAAGAACTTTTAGTTGTTTCTAAGAGTCCCAGTAAGTCTATACCTCAAGGAACAGGGAAAAGAATCCTAGTACATAGGTATAGGTATTCAGTTCCAATCCAGAGAGAAAATAAATATTTAACAAAAGACTGCTTATACTCTGTGGCATTACTTATGAAGAAACCATGAAGAGTGAAAAGTGAGAAGTAGAGGTTGAGGAGGGGATTAAGAAAGATTGTTTTTATATGTGAAGTTCTAATGAATCATCTTTGTCTTCCTTAATTTGCCTCTTGAACTCTGTTGATATGAAGACAGGTCAAATGAAGCCAAAGTTTAAGAACTGAGAACACGAACCTATTCCTACAATTCCTCTTGTGTATAAAACATTATTTGAAACACTTAAATGTTTGTACCTGCTATAAAATCATCTGGTAGTCATTAATAAAACTTAACTAGCTATGTATATCGCTTGTTTCATACTAAAAATCACTATCATAAGACACACACTAATAGACAATGTATGTAACAATATATATGTCATACATGCAATTTATGCAATTTATTTTACCAAATTTCCTAGAATTGATTTATAATTGGTAAAGAGATATTTAAAAGAAATATGCCATAAGACTGTTACACAACTGAATGAAATCATAGACTTCTTTTCATAAAGATGGAAGAGGATACTAAAATCAGAAGAAACAGATACAAATGAAATTTATCTTAAAAACCAGGAAGAATAAGTAGAAACATTTTCTGTTTTATGAAACATCAAGATGATCAGCAAAACAGAAATACAGACAAACATACATAGTTTTATTAAAGGACAGTTGTAGTTAATAAAAATGAAAATTCAATTTACTGCTCCAAAAATAAAATTATCTGCAAAAAAATTAACTGTCACTGAATTTATAAGAATGAAACAAGAACAGACTTCAAAGATATAAATGAAAATTTGTTAGAAAAATAGGGACCTTTGCTTAGAAGTTTTGAATGTGATATGGATTTCAAATGATCTTGAATTAAGTTATAAGATTAATAACTTCACAGTCACAAGTGCTTTGAAATTTCATGATGACCTAGTAAAGTAACAATACAGTGAATCTAAAATATAATTCATATACCTGAATGACTAAATATCAAATATAGTTATACTCAATATCAGATATAGTGAGAAAATTACAAATAGCTTGAAGAATAAAGACAAATAGATCAAAATCATTATTTTAGATAAAAATATAATCAAACAATTTATACAAATATTCATATATATATATTATTGAGTATATGGTGAAGATGGTCATCAAATCAGTGGGGAAAAATGAGCTGATGATTGATAATTGATACTTGGAACTATAGCAAATATTTCAAAAAAAATCATCATATCCATGTATTACTCATCATACAGAATGAAATGCATATGCACCAATATTTGAATGCAAAATTTAAAAAAAAGCTCTAAAATAAAATGGTGTCATCACAGGGCATGGAATTCTTTACAAACAAAGAAACAAAGAAGCAATGTCAGAAAGCACCAATAATAAGTAACACAACAAAAGAGGTAGGTTTGATAAAAATAAAAAAATATATATTTGACCAATATGTATAATAAATAAGATAGAATTTTGAATGTCAAAACTGAGCAGAAAATTTCTGTCTAAAGCCAGGCACAGTGGCTTGTGCCTGTAAGCTTCAGCCTATGAAGTGGCTGGTGCTAGGGATAGCGGTTTGAGTCTTGCTTGGGGAAACCCAGTGAGACCGAGTACCAGAAAATAGCTGGGCATGGTGGTATGGGGCTGGGGATTGCTTGAGTCCGTGGCACCCACAGGCAACGTGAGCCTGTGGTTCCATGGGCAAAAATAGCAAGACCTAGACTCAAAAAAAAAAAAAAAAAAAAAAAAAAAAAAAAAAAAAAAAAAAAAAAAAAAAAAAAAAAAAAAAAAAAAAAAAAAAAAAAAAAAAAAAAAAAAAAAAAAAAAAAAAAAAAAAAAAAAAAAAAAAAAAAAAAAAAAAAAAAAAAAAAAAAAAAAAAAAAAAAAAAAAAAAAGGAAAATCTGCCTAAATAAGTCAATTTAAACAAAATGCGATAACAATTCAATATATATAACAAATTCAATAGAAAAATAAAAAACATACAGAATAGATAATATAAATGTTAATATGAGTAGAAAATATGTGCGAACATTTAAATATAAATGTCTTGTAGTTTCTTATGCTAACAATGTACAAAGTATCAGATATAAAATAAAGTATAAAATGCTAATTTTGAATTATTCCTATTTAACTCAGCAAAATATATTTCTTTACCCTTCTATAAGATACTAACTTTAGTTTTTATTTGAAGGTAATGAGCCAGTAAAATGGAATTGGCATGCTTTTTCAACCAGCAATATGTTTCACTTCAGAAAACAAACACATTCTCTGTAGCTGGAATACTCTAAATTTTTGCAACATGGCACTAGTAAGATCTATGACAAAAACTTTTATTTCAATTTGCAGAAGTTTTCTTTTTAATTGACTTAATTAAAGCAGTATATCTGAATCATATTTACATTTTTATTTATTATGTTTGAAAACTTCAAATATATGTAAAATTTATAATGCTAATTAGTAAAACCATTGTCATAGAAATTGTCACTTTTCTGGATCATGCTTTTTTTTCAGGACACCATATTAATATTTTTAACTTTTATAGAATGAGAATGAAATTTACAGCTACATTTTATTCTACATCATTTTTACATTGATGTAGCTATATGTCTCCTGTACCTTTAAACTATAAATAAATCAAAAGTATATTAGTATTATATATTATATGTATCATATATGTACTCATTATGAAGCCATGACTCTAATATGGGCTGTATTAAAATTTAAGCATTGATGCCATTAGCTGTGTCTAAAAAACACAGAGGTAAAAGATGGCCTAAACAGGATAAGGGTACTTTTGCTTTGTTGCAAAATCCTTGTAAGGAAGAGAATGTGTAGAGGTAAATTGAAGCCTTTGGGTTTTAGGTAAAAAAAAAGAAAAAAAGATAAAAGGAAAAGGAGCAGAGATTAGAGAAAGACTTTTAGGGAGAGACATGAGAATGGCAGTCAGATAAAGAGTAGACCGTGTGACCAGGCTGGGCAGAAGTCCCCTGGAAGAGTGAGGTGGTGGTGGCAAGGAGTCCGTGGTGGCTGGCAGAGAGTGGCTGGCACCACAGTAGTTTGGCATAATGAGCTGGTACCTGCAGATAGCCAGGGATTTGGAAAGCTGATTTTGGATCAGCATTTTGTTGAAGTTTGAAGCACCTTAGAAGCAGAACATCTTGGAACAGTGGAGAACAAGCAAAGAAAAGACACTGGAAAAAGATTGGATTTTGCAGTGTCTGACTCTCAGGTTTGGAGGAGCAAAGGGGCACCAGTATGGAAATGTGTCTTTGAGACCTTTGGGACTGAAAATGGTGACTTGGGTAAGATAACTGACCACTTTTGGCTATGAGGAATTTTTGGTTTCCTTGTTAATATTCCCTTGTAAATAAGCTCTGTTGTTGAACTGCGTTTGTCTGGCAACTGCTATGCGTGTGGGTGGTGCAAAACTTAGGGCATCTGGGTGGCAGAAGCGGTATTTTAAAAGTGCTGCTTTTAAAGGAAGCTTTTTGGTTGGAGGTGTCTGCCCCATTTGCAACGATTTCAATTAGGCATAAAGTCAGTCATGATAATGTTCTTCACGTCTGTGTTATATTCACCATCAGTGACCTTCATGATTATTGACCTCCAGAGTATAAATGGTTTGTGGGGAAGTTTCTTCCAAATTGCAGATGAAAATGTTCAAGTTAAAATAATTTCTCTGATCTGTGCTAATCATAAAATTAGGGGGGGGAGAGCTAAATTTCAAGAGTATTTAGTAAATATTTTTAATTTTTTATATTAATTTTGGGATTACTTTTAAGTAGAGATTTCTACTGTTAAGTAGAGATTTTTTTTTTTCAGTCAAGTAACAGCAGACATGGATATCATCAAATTGCAAATTGCATCAACTTGAGCTAATTATTTCTGGAATGTGTTAATATATTGATGAACAACAGGTTTGTGAAGTTCTTTTCATGACTCTTAGGAATCTTTATAAAATCATATATGTAGAGAAGTATTTTAACATCATTTTTCTTCTCAAGGAGAATTTGTGGCATACCTACTATTAGTTTCATACAAAGTATACAGGGAAGATCATGATAATCCTATACATTTCTAGTAAATGTCACAAAAGCTAAACTTTAATTAGAAAAATTTCAAGAACATTATCTATAATATTGTAAATTATGAGTAGAAACACAATGGAAAAATTAAGATGTTAAAGAACTTGAAATGAAGGAAGTCAGTTAATTTTAGCTGAATATTGGTTAGAAAACAATCAAATTAATGGAGTTTAGGGTGGAGATGGTTCTAGGTGAAGGGAAAGAAAGTTGGAGTGATGAAATGTGTGAAGGCCAGAAGTTGTAAAAGAGAGCAGTGATTTCAAAAAAAAAAAAAAAAAACAAAACTGAGATCATATATCTTGGGAATAATGAACAAAGAGAGAGATATATGATAAAACAATAAAAGATACTGAGTCAAATACTAATTGTGTCCTGGTGTTTCTGTAAAAAAATATTATGTTTGAGCAAAATTCAACCACTTGTTCAACACAGGGTTAGGCTGAGTTATTTTATTATCTGATAGGGCTCAGTATTGACAATTGCCAAGAAAGGATCCCCCAGTGCATGCTAAGTTCTGCATGGGGTCTTGTAGTTCTGAATCAAAAAGTGATGACAGAACTATTAACAAGGTCCCTGCCACAGTCAAATTTGAGAGAAAATGTTGGATTCATTTTTGCTTTAACATAGATAAAAATAATCTTGAATGTTGTTAATGTACTAAAAATTTGGATATTACCATACATTTATATCTATCTCAAGCATCTCAGGTATGTTAAAATTTATACCTGCTATCAATTTCAAATATTTTCCCATTCTATCCCTGACAGACTTGCTATGATTGTGCTTAGATTAAAAAAATTGTTTCCCCACACCCTAATTAATGATTTAAAAATGAATCAAAATTCTACAGCAGTGTTTAATTTGAAGAATACTGTTCAATAACTCTAGTTATGAGTCCCTTGGCCACATACTCAACTGTCATTCTGTCATACAACAGTTTTTTCCTGGACACCTTATTTCCCAAATGCGCATCATGGTTCACAAGGTGAGACATTTGCTATTTGAAAGGACGATGACAGTGAGAAGTGTCTGTCAGCTCGAAAGAGTTCTGAGAAAGAGCGGCTGCTATTGCCCCACCTGACCCTTGCAGTCACACAGGGTGGGGGAGGTACCAAACTTTAATGCTATCTCATGATTTTGTCCTCACTTTCTTGGTTTCCCTTCTTGTAATATGTAAAACCATTCAATTTCAAACTATTTAATATTTTAAAGAAATTAATATTTTAGCTGGTGATGTATCAGACTACTAAATTGAGCTTTATCTTGTTGACTAATGGAAGGGTTTAATCCAGACTAATAGTAACCAAGTGTTTTGCTCTCCTGGGAATTTTTTTGGGGGGGAAAATCATAAATACATATATCAACTTCCTGGTTATATTTTAAACCTCAGTAGAGTTCATTGTTATCATCAGCCATGCATTCTGGCAGTACTTTTATTTCTTAAAATGGTCACTTGCAACTTTCTTTTTCATATTTAAGTTCTTATTTAGAAGAAAAGTGTGTTTCCCCAGACTTTATAATATTGAAGGACTTTTATGAGCTAATGTTGATTCCATACTCAAGATCATGATTATTTGTAGAAATGTTTCATCTATAGTTCCCTATATTTAATTACTTCTTCACATTTCAGACTGCAAAATTATTTCTAAAGTTAGAATGAACAGGAACAGTAATGATAATTATATCAAACATGAATTCATTTCCAGAAAATAGAATCATTTTCCAAGATATATTCCCCCATGTTTCAGCAATAATCACAATAAATTTGTTTACAATAAAGAAGTCAGTTACAGTGATTTCATGTGATCAATAAATTATCTTTTTTAAATAGATGTGTTAAATGTCTTAACTTGTTTCTCAATATTAGTCTATGTAGTTATTAAATCCAAAGTCACATTTGTGGCCACATAAAATGAATGTGAGAAATTAGGAAAGGGCAAAAGAGTGAATCAAATTTGTTATAAATTAGTTATGATTTAATTTCTTAGAAGGACTTCTGAGAACAAATAAATAAAATAGTCCTTTTAAGACAGTTAAATTAAAAAAAATGTAGAGAATTTGAGTGCCAATGAGGCCTTGAGCTTAATCAAGAATTGAGATCTATTTGTTTGTATTTTTTTTACTATATATTTTAGTATAATCATTTAATAATAAGGTAGTTTCTGTTCCTATGAAAACCAGAGACTATCGTAATTTCATAGAATTTCTTCCAACTAAGCGAGGTGTCATCTGCATGTGGATTTTTAAAATTGCCTTTGCAAATTATTGGGAATGATCGTCTGATATGTTTCAGCAGATATTTTTTATTCTTTGATTTTTTTTCCAATTAAGGAGAAAGCAGTGTTTTTTTGTAAATTTTTATGAAATATGGATAAAAACATATAGTATGTTAGATTATTGATTGATTGAAAGTAGATACGGTGAGAGAGTTTATTCAAACTCCAAAACTGATTGTACTGGGGATGGTTATTTGAACAGTTAAGAAGATAAAGAAGTTTATATTCCAATCTCCCTTCTAATTAGGTTTAGTGATTACGGAAAGAGCTTTTATCTTCCCAGCTTTCTCTGTGGTAAAGAGGAGTTCATATAGCAGAACAACTGTGACTTCTTTTTCAAACCTAGACATCTTTTCTAAAAAGGCTTGAACATTTGCAAGAAACTGACGGGAATTGAAGCAGCAAATAAATGGTCATAAATGCTACAGAATCCTTTGTTTTTTATATGTCTAGATACTAGGATTAAGAGTAACTCTGAGAAATCATAAGGAGTCTGTTACACTATTTTCTTACACCTATAGTTTTAAGTAAATATATTTGTCAAAGTTAAGAACATGAATTTCACATTTCAAATGTACCAATTAAAAGGCATGGAAAAATGAAGCTAACATAGCATTACCTGTGTTTGTGTCTCCTTTACAATAAATACTGGTAACAACCATGCAAGATCTGCAAACATTAATGACTTGCAGGATTTGTCAGTAGTTCTCAATACCAATTGCTACTTTAATTTGGCTTAAACTAAGAATTCTTTTTCATGTTTCAGTAGTCTCTAAATTATTGCTGCATTAGGTCGTAAAGTTAATCCTATGAACATGTTTTTACAACCAATAAATGTTCTTCCCTATGCCTCACTTAGGGCCTTACTAGAAACATTTCTATAGCTACAGTAGTAGGGGAGGTAATTCATCAATACAGAGCTGTATTTTCCTAACATTTTTGGAAACTATTTAAAAATAAAGGGAAACATAATATCTTTTGTTAGGATGTATTGCCTTGTAGCGTTATATAAATTGTTTTCTCTCCAAACATATTCAATATTACTAAAGATTAAACATTATTTTCTTAAAGATATTTGAATAACTCGTATTATAGTTTATACTTCATTCGAGTTTTATTTTTACATGCTGCTGTTGAGTTGCATTAGAGTTTGATTTGATTTTTAGGAAAATATATTTTGATAGTACCTACTTCGTCAAAATCTAGATGAACTATGAAATTTTAATATCTGAGTTCTCTTTTTCTACATTTATGTTCTGCTTATGCTTATCAATATGCTTATAAATTTACATATAGTTCTGAGCAGTGGTGGTTTTATTACTTCAGAAAAACAGAAAATCTAAATAGTGACTGTTGATAAGTTGTATATTATAGTGAAGGTAGAGTTATAATTCATAATTTTAAGACACTAATATAAAAGTAAGACTTTAGTGAGTATATATAATTATATACAAGGCTCATTTCCTGTTTTATTTTTGGAAACAAGTTCTTTATATTATTAGGCTAAGCTTGTTAATGTTTTTATCCAATTCTTTCTACTTTTTGTTTTGTCTATTTGATAGCTTTTTGAACTTCTGAAAGAAATGTGCCAAAAGTCTATGAAGATACAGGTGGCAATTTCTCCTTATAGCTCTGCAAATATGTTTTTTCATTTCAATACTTTATTAAGTTTAGAAAATTCAAATTACTTTTGCTAACAAATTTATCTGTATTTATATATTCTTTTTCTCATTTATATCTAATATTAATAGTTACTCTAGCTTTTTAAAAACATTTTACCTAAAACATTTTTGACTTTAATCATTTCAGTGTATTTTTCTGAACTTTTGTTACCATTATCTGTTAATATTCAAGAAGAAAAAAATAATATGTAAATATATATGCCTGAAATTAATTGAAATTTTAAACAAAACTTTCCTACAAAGGGAACCCTAAGTATCAGTGGTTTCATTGATAAATTATAACAAAAGTTTCATGAACATGTAAACCAATCATACAGTATTCCTCAGAAAACTTAGAAGGGACTTTTCATTATGTATTTTTTTTATAATGCTCACATAATGATACCCAAAACTGTAATTATAAAATATATTTTTGGCATTATAAGAAAATTAAGTCATTAGTTTTCAATCATATAGGTGCAAAATGTTTAATAAAATAAATAAATGGAAAAAATGAATCATGTCCAAGTGGTATTATTTCCAGAAATGCCAAATTCTTTCAGTATCTATAAATCAATGCTATTCACATTCTCAAAATAATTGTGGCCTTAATAGTTAATTTTTCTTAACAGAAAAATGTTTTGATAAAATTTCACATCTTATCATGATCAAATAATGCAGATAAACAGAAACAGAGGGGAGACTTTTAAGTACATGGATAAGGGAAATCCTTGTAAGGACTCAGCAAGAACATGGAAGTTTATGAGTCACAAAGATTTTTCGTGCAGCTCACTTGACCGTCATCTTTCTCTTGGAGTCCAGACTCCAGAATTATTGATAAAGAATGTATGCTGTTTAAACCATATAGTGTGTGGTATTTTACTATAGAGCAACATCTGTGAGAAACTATGGATAATTTCAAAGCAAAAGGTGATATTGTTTCCATCCCTTTAAAAACAGACCAAAAAAAAAAAAAAAGAGAGAGAGAGAGATTTTTTCTTACCACTTTTGTTCAACATTGAGCTGGAGAACCCAGACACTACAAAAAAGAACGAAAAAAGTTAAAGATGGTCTTTATTTTTAGACCACGAAAAAATGTTGAAGTCAAAAAAAAGAGAAAAATTCAAGTACTCTAAAATAATGCTATAAATAAATTTTGTAAGACAGAGTCAATATCTAAAATTTAATTCTAGTTTATAGCAAAACATTTGGAAAAAGAAATATAAATAGTACAAGTTATAGTAGTATCAAAAACGTCTATCATAGAAAATTTTGCTGAAATAAAAGTCTTAAAGAAATGGATATTTATCTCACAGTTTAGAAGCTTTGATATTAAGATAGCTCTCTTAAATTACACTATAGATTAAAATAATGATTCAAAAATCTTAATAAATTTAGTTGTAACAGTGAATAAATCATCTAAATTAGATCAAAAAGGCAGGGCTTCAAGTATTTTACTTTTGGTAGAAATAATAGTATTTTGATATAAATTGTCTTATTTTAAAACTCACAATGCTACATTAACCAAGATGATGTGATATTTTATAAAAATAGAATTATAAGTCATTCAATTTAATTAGTGTATTTAGGAATTAAAAGTACCTATCCAATTTAGCTGATTTCTGAAAGTCACCGTGATAATTATAGATGGGAGTATAAACTTTGAACAAATGGTGCCACAAAACTGGATAGACACAGGAAACAATTAAATTTAAACCATAGCTCACACCAAACACAAGAAATTAATTTTCATGCAACAACAGACCTAGATATAAACTAAAACTTTAATATTTGTGAATGAAATAGAAGAGAAAATCCTTGTAATGTTAGGATTAAATTTAGAAATTTTAGACAATACAAAAAATAAGCTTTAATCTAAACATAGTAATAAAAAATAAAAGTGGATAGATGTATAGATGGTCTTGTAATTTGTAGAAGCCTCATTCATGTCAGGTATTTCTCTGCAATACACGTCATTGAAATAATCGCATCGTTTTGTGAGTCTCGGAGGCACAAAACCCATACATGTCTCTCCCTGATTTTGAATCCAGATCTAGCAGCCCCATTAGATCCCCATTTCAGCTTTCTCTTTCTTTTCCTCTCTATATCCACAAACTGCCATGTTGTTTTTTTTGTAGTGCTAAAATTTTAATATTTTTAGTAGTTTGATGTCTGCAGAGGAAGGGGAATAAATGAACTCTGTACTCACAAACCATCTTGAATGGACGCGGTAGTATCCTTAGATACATTGCACAATGACATCCTAAGTGAAACAGAAGGTGCAATCTTGTCTGAATAAAAAAGCACACAGTCATTTTTGGCACCATAGCTTTCTGCTGTTTCAGTCAGGGAGGGAGTGAGGCGAGGGTGACAACAGCTATGTTGCTTGGAGGTAACCTGATCAAGGGGGACTTAAGTAAGCAAAACACACTTATGAACTTCATCATCGGGTCCGGGGCTGTCTCTGGCCATTTGTTCTTTCAGGCACGTCACATGACTTAGCAGGTCAGCCCGCATTTCCATCAGCTGTTGCCACTTTGAATCCAAAATGACAGCAAAGAATGAAAGAAAGCAATAACGACTACCCCAAACTAGTTAATTATTAAACAGCACTTTATACAAAACCTTCATAGTCACTCAAAAATTAATCCTCTTAAGTTTAAAAGGTTTGACTTCAGCCCAAAAGTCAGATTTCTTTTACGCTGTCGAAGTGTAATCAGTTGAGCAATTTTTGGAGAAAACACGAAAAATGCATACTTTCTCTCACTTCAACAAGTTGGCATGCTGTTTCTCTTTGCTGGCAGTTAATACCAGTGGGAAGTAAAATTTTCTAAGCTTTTTGTGATGATAGGTTTTGGAGAAGAATGCATCTAAACAACCACATTTCTGAGTAAGCTAAAAATATTTCCACTCAAATACACTCCACATATCTGGTGGAGACAAATGTTACCAAATCACAAACTCATGCCTTTGTGTTTTTAAAAAGCAGGTAATGAACCTCATTTTACACTTGGTAAGACTGGGAGTAAATTATACTCATTTGTTCCCCTTATTTTTATTCCAGCTAAAAATAATGTTTAAAATGGGTTGTTGCACAAACATGAAGGTAAAAGACTGGAGGACTAGACGTTGAGATGGATGGTTTTCTAAGGTGTTCATATATAAGTCCACACAGTTATTTTGGGGGGTGGTGGTATTACAATTCTGTTTGCAAAGTATTTTTGTGTAAATCTTGGTATGAGTTTTAAATCCTTGAAGAAAGGGATTAAAAGTGTGCATTAGAACAAAAACCATTAATATCCTCATCTGCATGTGTCTCTATGAAGATTGGCATCATGCTAAATATTTTGATATTTATTATAGTTTTTATATGCAAAATATAATAGTTTGTTTTTTCCTTGCTAATGGCAATAAAAAAGAGCTCTTTACTTCTTGATGGTACCGTGTTTGTTCTGCAAACTGTGCTTCATTTATTAAATTCATTAAGTCTATTTTATTGACACAAATATGATCTTCCTTCCAGAACTTAGAAAATATGCCTGATACTTATTTCTTCAAACTTGTTTTCA
Organism: Uropsilus gracilis; assembly: GCA_004024945.1. Classification (NCBI taxonomy): domain Eukaryota; kingdom Metazoa; phylum Chordata; class Mammalia; order Eulipotyphla; family Talpidae; genus Uropsilus; species Uropsilus gracilis. The sequence continues at coordinate 6,947 of PVHY01001871.1, read as the reverse complement.
ATTTTTGTCTATCCTCCAAGGACTGAACTCCAATACTGTCTATACTATAGTCTTATTTCAATCTGCTTTGTCAACTCTCTCTCTCTTAGTTTGCTTAAATTGCTGCTTTAATTTTTCCCCATACAGTGTTTATACCATTAGTTTATTTTAATATATGAAGGTATTCTAGCTTTGCAACATTATTGGGCTTTCCCTAATAATAGTAAGCCCTAAATCCTGAATATACCTAGCATAGTTTATCAGAATTCAATATGTGTTGAAAATACAATAATTCTTTCATTAATAGATTCAAAATGTATTTTGTAATGTAAAATGTCAATGATAAGTTTTTATAAAAAGTTATGTTCATCAAATTAAAACTTAAAAAATCTCTTCTTTATATAGCTGGATGCTGTACTTACAAACTTTGCAATTTTATTTAGATTGTTAGCCTCACAAGGAACTACGTAATCACTTCGTGTCTAGTCAAGCACTTAGGAAAAAGTTTGTGGAAGATTTTTAATGATGATAATGCAATTGTGATGAAATAATAAACATGTATATTTAGCTCAATGAATGGCAGTATCGATTGAACAGTAAATGGACTGCCCGTTTATGTTTTGGTTATAGACTTCTTATACATTACAAGACCAAATGTGCATAGAGTGGTCTGTATTGAAAGAATGGGCAATACGCCAATTCAGCCCAGACTTACCAGGCTGTGATAGGGAAAGTATGTCCTCTGACTGGGGAGAAAAAAGAGAATTCCCAGTCACAATGCTCTTTCTTTAGTGTAAAATGTGCACTAATAGGATGCATTGAGCTACTGACAGCTTCTGTGAAGAGTCTCTGTCTTTTCAAATGCAAATATTTCAGAATCAGTCAGGTTCCCAGCACATGGATTTTAAAACCAAGTCATTTTTCACTGTGGGTTAACATAATTGCACACTTGGGACATTATAAATTTATACAGATAATGGGTACAATTCAAGCAGCTTCTGCTGAAGTTAATGGAATATCTACCTACTAAAAAGGTTATGTGAATACATATGTATGCATGCATTGATATGTGTGTGTATATATATTGTTTTTATATATAATATATAAATATATATTTATCTATAATATATTATGCTAAATATATAATATATATAGTTTTTTCTTTTTTAGGTAATCCTTAATTAGAATTATTCTGTAGTTCATCCTCTCATTATTTTGATTTATATTTTAAAAAGTGTATCCTTTTGTGGAAATGGGAAAGATGAAAATAATACCTTTATATGCACTTGAAACTGTCTTTTATCTTGTTTTTATGACAAAGAAAATGGATTTTGGAGTTAAAAACCATGTTTTGATGTTCAATCCACTTGTACATACTTATCTATGCCTATGAAATGCCGTTTCCTTATCTCTCAAATAACACTTCTTGCTAAGTGTTTGTCACATGACAGGTACTAAAATAATCAATAGCTTTAATTTTATTGTTTTTTCATGGGATGCTGTATGTGACAATGTAATATACAAAGCCTGGAAAATAATGGATAATTAATTTCAACATAACTTCACTGAGGAGGAGTTATACATAGAAAATCAAATGTCAGCCATAGTTCTCTTAGAAGTCCATTGTCAAAAACATTTTCGCTCCTTAAATCTATTGAGTCTCTTAAATATAACACATCAAATGTGAGTCTGTTTAGTTAGCTCAGTTAAACTGTAAACAAACAAGAAACTCTTTAGACTTCTTTTGAGATATTAGACTCTCAAGGGGTCATCTTATAAATTGCATTCTCTTCCCCACTATAGTTTCAGCAATATGAAAAATAAATCGAAGAATTATAGACTCCCACACTTCATCTTTATTATTGATCCTGCTAGTAATAGCACATAAATTAACTTTAAGAGAAGGGTGGGCTTACTACATAATTTGCAGTTCAGGATCTCAATTCTAAGCAATGTGGAGGTAGGCAGTCTCTTACTATGGGAGTGGTGATTTTGGTTTTGGGGGTTATATGTATTCCATACAGGACACAGAAGGAGAAAAGAAAGTGTTGTTAAATAGGTAGAGACTTGCATAGTAAAAAATAAAAATACTTCTCATGGAAAAGAAATCAGAAATGGATAAAACATTGCCTTCTACCAGCAAGCTGATTTTATTTTTACCCAAAAGGAAGTTCTGATTCATACTTGCAAAATTCAAATATCCTAAGATCTGAAAAAGGCATGTTATACAGTAACTTAAACTTGTCCTTAGCAATACTGTAGATTCTACACCACAAGCTGTGTTAACAAACTAATTTCTGGAAAGCAGCCCAGGGTGAATTCCACCAGAGGGTGTTCCCAGGGATTGAAGGGTCACATGCAAAGAGATATGATTATTAGGAATTTTCAGATCACTATCTGCATGATGCATGATGTCACTGAACTGTGCTTAGAGAGTGCATCAGCTGTTTGCATTATCTTGGTTCCTAAAATAATACTGTACATTAGGTAATATAAATTAATCTTATAAATTATGATAATAAAGCAGATAAAGTAATTAGATAGCATTTATATTTAGTGATCAATACAACCAGGCATTGAGTATGACTTCAAATTTTGTATCTCATTAAATCATTTAGAATATTTAATTCTAAGCAACATCAGTTGAGTGTTGTCCTAAGATGTAAAAGAAATAATGGTTTGCAAAATAAATAATTCTGGGTTTACAAATCTTGTAAATATCAAAAAGCATCACAGGGTCAAGATCAGGGGTGCAATAAGCATCCTAGAACAAGAACATGTCCTCAGGGATCAAGTATCTGCTGCTGGTCACAACTACTACTGACAACACTGAAGTTGCCACCAGTTTCACCTATATTTCCAGAGGTCATAGTCATAGTTGTGAACACTGTTAGGTCTTAGGAGAAAATGTCTCCATTGGACTGAAAAAAAAATATATTTTCAATTGGGTAGTTGGGTTTCTACATAGTCTTGCTCATCTTGAGAGAAAGATAAAATGACTTCAAACTAAACATTAAAACATTTCTCACCAGGCATCTATTTAATCTATTTTGCCTTCCCAAAGTCCATTCCTCCTACACTGCAACATAGATTACATCTTATAAATATATGGATTCTGAAAACCTAATTCCATGACCACCATACAGTAAATACTATTCCTCTCAGAAAATTACTTTGCTAAAAAAAATTGAGATCAAATCAAAGAGTTTAACTTTAAAAAACATTTTTATTGAGATAAATTGGTTTAGAAACAATTTATGATTCCGAGGTACATTTGTGCCTCTTCAGATATATGTCAATAGATCACAGGAATCACCATGACACCCACAACCCTCCAATAGTGTCTTCTTGGCCTTCCTCTCCCTTCTGCTCTTCATATTTCCCCTTCCTCTCTGTTAACCTCAGTTTTACAATCAGATTTCTAAGCCTTGTGTTTCTGGTTTAAATTTTGTCTTACCCTTTCTTCTTGTTTCTCTATATTCCTCATACAAGTAAAATCATCTGGTATTTGCTTTTCCTCTTCAGGTTTATTTTGATTAGTGTCATTTCTTCCAGTTCCATCCAACATGTTGATAATGGCAATAAGTCATATTTTATATAGTTTGGTAGTATTCAGTTATATATACATACCACATCTTCTTAAAACACTAGCCTTAAGGAAAACTTGTTTTTAAAACAGATGTGTTTTCAATTGGATCATGCATTAATCTGTACCTAGAAAATAATTTTGCCAACTAATATCTTCAATTTGTAATTTAATCAATTTTAATTGAATCTTTTCTAAATAAATGAGAAAACAGAAAAGTATATATGTTACTTCCCTCACTGAGAATGTTTCAATATAAATCAATGTCTAATATTTATTTTATATGCTTTAATATTTTTATTCTATATTAATTTTTCCATTTTCATTAAGTTTAAAATAACAGCTGGAGTCTCACATATTCTGAAAAACAAACAAAAGAAACTTTCTGAGATAATGATGTGCAAAGAGCAAAAAATAGGAAGCAAATATAGGACTTCTATTTTCTAGCTTTCACCATGCAAGCATAATGTTTCCAGAGAGGCTTCAGTAGTGTGAAAATGTGATTATTAAAATTAAAGTTTTAATACATATAGATGTTATATACTCAAGTAATTGGATAAGGTATATTTAACATGTGACATTAAATATATGAATAATGATAGTTTGTCATTTATTGAGATCATATAATGAAGAAAGCACCAAGTTTTTACATATATTTACAACTTTACATATAATTACCACTCTATGAGTTTGTTCTCCCATTTTACAGCAATGGTAAGACAGGTTAAAAAACTTGTTAAAGGGCTGGGCATGGTGGTGCATGCTTGTAAGCGGCAGTCTAGGAAGTACGGCTGGGGCCAGGGATTGTGGTTGTGGTTCAAGTCTCGCTGGGAGCATGTAGCAAGACCTAGTTAAAAAAACAAACAAACAAACAAACAAACAAACAAACAAAAAAAAAAAACGTACCTGGGCATGGTGGCATGCTCCTGTAATCTCAGCTACCTGGGAAGCTGAGGGTGGGGATCTCTTGAGTCTGTGATATCCCGGGCAATGTGAACCTGCGGTTTCACAGGCAAAAATAGCCAGAACTAGTCTCAAATAAACAAACAAACAACAAACAAACAACAAAAACCTTGTTAAAGTCAACATCACTAATATGATCTGGGCACATTCAGTTTGTTCCAAAGCCTACTCTCTTAACACCAAACTCACTTTTCTCTTATATGTAAGGAATGCTGACATTTTTATAAATTAAGAAACTATTCATCAGTAAGAAATAGGTACACTCACTGAGGTTGCCACTTACTAATTGGAACTTTATAAACATTATAATAATCTCTATTTTCATGTATATTATCTTATTGGGTGAAACTGAGAGACTGGAAGTATGTAAAGGAAAGAAAAGAAAGAAATATATTTTTCTTACTCCAGCTTATTCAATTTATAACAAAGTTGATTATAATAAAACATGAGTTGAGACTGGTGGTCATTTCCACAGTTCCCTGTTTCCTCATGTGATTGGCATGCTTTTTTTCAAACCCTGCTGATTAAGCTAAACATAAGTAAAGGGGATGTAGATACTTTGTCAATGTAAGAGATAATAGAGGACTTATAAAATCACAGACATATATATCTGAGCATTTGGTTTTAATCTTAAGTAGCAGATGGCTATTGTGTACCCAAATATTTGCTCATCACAGTCATTTATAAAAAATGTACATGAGAGGTCTCCAAATCATATTTTCCTATATTTTGAATATATTTTTTAAATATGCAAAATGACTTCTACCTTGCAAAGTCAGCATTTTTTGTTTTGCTCTTAACTCTCATAATGAAATGTTCTTTTGTGTGCTATAGTTTATCACCCCCTTTAGTGAATCTAGTTACAAAGGTTAAAAAGAAAAAAAAAACAAAGAAAACAAAAAGGGAAAAAATATAACTCTATTGAGAATAGTGGGCATTGTTCCAACTTCTTTCTCCTTATGGAATAGCACAGGATGGGAAAGATCTGGCTACTAAGTTTCTAGTGCAGGTTAACATGGAACATGAGTCAAGAGTCATGGACTTTGAGAAGGATATATAATGTCACTGTACTCTAATTATCTTCCATTTTAAATTCCTAGGCTGCTTCCATGTGGTCATTCATCTTGGCTTCCATGTGGTCATTCATCTTGGCTGGAGCTAGTGAAGACTCAGAAGTCAGCACCAACTAGATTTTCTTGACTGCACATCCATGGACAATTAATATACTGAGATAATTATTGCTTTTAAGAATTTATAAAAGTCAGATATAATAAAAATAGACAACAAATCACTTGGTGCATGATAGATGTTCAATAAATAAGGGTTGGTATTTACTAGACACTGAGCTTCACTCAGGGATTGCCTGAGCCTAATGACAAATGACACACCCAGTTGTCATGCATCTTTGGAAACTTCCACTGCTTGAAGAGAATCAGTACATCGAATACCACACCCCTTTCAGAAGTATACTGCATGAAATATCTGCTATTAACTCAATTCCTTTACCCCAACTTGATATTCCAGCCCCAACAGGGAAAGTTGAGTTTTTCCTGTGACTGTATTAGCATTTGATCACTTCATCCCACTTTCTGCACCTAAGCCCCAAGGATTCATCCTGGTAGTACACTGAACACTAGCGCTGAATGCTAACCTCTCAAAATCTGCATTACTAAAAAGCCCATATGCTTCATAACATATTGACATATTTCTACCTATAATCTACTTATAATTCTTGTTTGCAAAATTAACCCTTCTGCCTTTTGTGAATAGATAGTATAATCATTTATTGATAGGTAATGGAATTCATGAAGCTGTGGTGTCAACTTTTAAAGCATTGGTAACTTGAAAATCCCATTTGTAAGTCAAGAATATAGATCCAATTTAGTTCCCTTAGTACTTTTAGTGTTCTTGTACAACAAGGCACCTGTGCAATATGGTTCATTCTCATTCATGAAAACAGGTAATCTTGCCAGCCTGGGTAATATTTATGGTACTCTGATTTCATAGATACCAGTCAGTCTTATTTTATGTTTATCACAAATGTCATTTTGATTTTTTAACTTTATGTATATATATATTTTTTAATTTTGGGTTTGCTGTTACTCTTTAGATTTGAAGTTAAAGAACAAAATTAAAGGTAAAGTGAAAGATAAATCTGGAAGTCATAAATAAGGACTCCTTCAGCTTCTAGTTTTATGGCTTAAACAAGTCACTTTAGTGAAGGTTGTAAACATATGAAATGATAAGTATGCAAGACACATGGATGTGGGAAATGATATGCAAAATCTTTTTGTTTAAGTAGTCATGCACAAAATTCATATGTAAATCATAGTGAGAAGGGAGATTTCTTTTATTTTAGATTTTTTAAATTAACTTTATTGAGATATAATTGGGTATACAAAGAATTATATATATATAT
>PVHY01001870.1:112121-142608 GCA_004024945.1 Uropsilus gracilis | reverse complement strand
TGTTTAGTTGTGTGAGTTCCTTGTGGATCTTCGTTATTAAACCCTTATCACTCATGTGGAGAGCAAAGATTTTTTCCCATTCAGTTGGGCATCTTTTAGTTTTTTCTGTTGTCTCTTTTGCTGTACAGAAGCTTTTCAGTTTGATGTAGTCCCATCTGTTTATGTTTTCCTTCATTTTTTTGCCATCTGTGGATGTTTCGAGAAATGGATTTCTGAACTGTAGTTCATGAAGAGTTTTGCCCAAGTTTTCCTCTATGTATGCTATGGTTTCAGGTCTAATCTCTAAGTCTCTTAACCATTTTGAGTTGAAAAGGGTCTAATAATGTGTACCTACTGTGTGCTAGGTATTGAAATACACAATGCAGGAATTTTTTAATTTGTATTTACTTTTGAATTTGGTGTTTGGTAGAAAGATATAAATAACCATTTTGAGTTGGTTATTTATATCTTTCTATATATATAAATAACCATTTTGAGTTGGTTATTTATATCTTTCTACCAAACACCAAATTCAAAAGTAAATACAAATTAAAAAATTCCTGCATTGTGTATTTCAATACCTAGCACACAGTAGGTACACATTATTAGACCCTTTTCATCGCCTTTGATAGCAGAGCCTAGAGTTGCTTCTAAATAACAACATGATTCTGTTGAAGATTATGTATTTTCGCCTGTTTTGTTACCTGTAAAATCAACATATACTAATTATACTTTAGAGCATTTTTGTAAGTATTATATTATAGAAAACAATTTGGACTTAAATGCAATATCATTGTAGGAATGTAATGAATTGCAGCAATTGATATAGTCATTGCAAATTAGTGAAGATGAAATTCAGAGATTATATTCTATTTGTGGTTTATATGATTACAGTTCAATATTTTTTCAAATGATTTATGTATATTGAGTAGTTCCATTATATATACCTATAGTATTTTTGGTTTCAAGTTCTAGTTATTATTCTTAGTGTGATGCTTTCTGCTGTTCTGTTTCTTTTACTTGTATTCCTTTTGATTTCTTAGCCAGAAAACACCAGAAGCATAAAAACCATCTGAGCAGTAAACAATTAAAATAGAGTGGTATAATTCCTCAGAGCAATTAATTTTGTATGTGTATATTGGATACCATTAACACCTTCCTTTGTTGGTAGATCTACAGTTGACCCATTTCTGTTCACTGTAGGGAGCAGCCTTCCATTTCTTTCTGACCCTAGTATAAGTGCCTATGCATAACCTAGAAGAGATGTATGTTACCACAATTATTATTTTTTTTACCACAATTATTATTTTAATGCTGATATTTATTATGCTCCCGGTAATTATAGTGATAATCCAACCTGCCTGTTCAGTTTCAAGAGGAAACATTGTTATAAGGTTAAAAGATAGGTTCAGTTAGATTGCCTGAGTAGAGAATTTCAGATCTGTCTTTGCTACTTGGGTGACCAAAGTATTCTAAATTCTAATTGCCATTTTTCAAGTATAACATCATGATAATAACAGCTACCACATAGCTTTGGTGTGAGGCTGAGATAAATTGCTATAAGTGTAATGATTATCTTATGGTAAGTATTTAATACATTTCAGTTATGATGACAAAGATATGACAACAATCAAACAATTGAAGTGGCTCAAAAGAAACCAAAAATTTTCTTTAGCACATTGAGTTTTTATAGTTCTATAAAAAGTAATCATGGCTTTTGCTCTCTAAATCATTTTGGTTTGGGATTTGATGCTTTTATTTTAGAGCAATACTTTGTCCTTCAGCTTCCCTAAAAGGCATAGTGACCTTTTACTTCAGGACATTAGTTCTTTGACAATCAGTGAATTGCAGGCTAGTATGCTGCCTGTGTAACAGAACATTTCTACAAATTTCAGTGCTTTGTCGCCAATGGGAATTTCTGTCTGGTTCATGAGAATATGGCCTTTGCTGGCCTTTTCTCCTTTTCTAGCACTCATGGGAATACGTAAAATATGAAAGAGGCTCTCTTACCACAGAGTTAACTTTAAAAAAATATAATTAGTACACTATAAAAATCATCCAGTTAATATTTTCACAGAGCAATTATTTTCCTCCTGATTAGAAAATAAATTTGGAGATCTACTTTCTATGGCAGAAAAAAAATGCTTTTTCCACTTGTCTGACTTGGAGACTGTGTTGCAGGCGGTCCCTTGTATTCCCATAGACAGCTCTAAGTACAATGCAGTGAACAGAAATACTTAGTAAAGTCTTGGAGTTTCTATCATCTTTGGAATCATTGACACCTGGGTTTGAAAGCTGTTTCTGTTACTTTTGTGCATGATCTTAGTGTATTCTACATCCTTCAACCTGAAGATAAGTTTTCTTATCTTTACACTGGAATGTAAGAAACATAATTCATTTACTTCTGTTAAGCAACATACTTAACAGAGGATCTGCTACCTAAGTACTCAGCAAATGGATGGTACAGTTTTTATTGTAATAATTATGTGATATACTTCCTGGATTCTATTTCACATATTTTTTCAAAAGAAAACAGAGAAATTGATTGATTTTCTCAATTTAATGTCATTGACATCATTTTTCTTTCATTTCCTCTGAGATGGTAAGTGAATTATGCCTTTCCCCAATCAGTGGCATATTCTCATTTTGTAGTTTAGTTACAAATGATGGGGGGGTGGGGTGGTGAGAGTGGGGGTAGAGAAAGACACAGTGGTTGATGTACACATATTAGCATTGTAAAATACTGTTGACAGCTATTGTCAGTTTTATCTTATTTTACAGAGAGTCTAGATACATTTTAACACACCTTCTAGAATGATTCATTTTTTTTGATTCACACACAACTTTATGTATAATAAAATATGGATTCAAATTACATGGGATACCTCCATATTTCTTCTGGAGTGTCACTTCATTTTAAGCTGCTTTATTTAAAAATAAATATTATTTTCTTTATATAAGCATACATGTAAGTCAACTACTTTTTCTTTATTCATGTAAAGTGTAGAAAGATTTACATTAAGAAAAGCATTGCTATTGTAGTAGTAGATATTACACAGTAATTAAGAGTGGATTTAATTTTTGAGAGGTTTAAAATATGTATTTATTTTAAAAATTATATTTATTAAGGTAGTGTTGATTTACAATGCAGTGTATTGTCCTAAGAATATTCATTTACACCTCTACAAATGTACATTATTTTAACACATGCAACCACCAAAGCCTCAGAAATCCTCAATTAGCACTGCTCTCCCTTTTGCACCCACTCTACCACACTCCTCTTCTGGTAGCCTTAGTCATAGTTCAATGTGCTCTTCCCCCTCCTATTGTCACCTTCCCCCATCCTTATCCTCTATGGATGCTTCATATCCAAGGTCAACTTTCAAGGTCTGTTTTGACCATTTGCTTGATTTATCTATATTCCACATATAAATGAAACAATCCAGTATTTATCATTCTCCATCTGATTTATTTCACTTAGTATAATTCTGTAAAGAAATAGAAATGATCATGCGATTATGTAGAAGACCTAGAATGTTAACTACTTTATGGGAATAGACATATTACCTTATCTGCTCTTTAACAAAGAAAACATCTACTGCTTAATGCACGGGCCCAAAACTCTACTATAATTCTGTGAGTTCACAAAAATTATATCCCGTTGTACAGGTTCAAGGAGACTGAGATTCTTCTATGCCTTTAGCTTATCACTTTCTTGTTGAAAATGTAGGCAGGGGACCAGCTGGAGTGACCAGGGAGGGGAGAAGGTGGGTGACCACCAGGGATGTGATGTGAAATATAAATATATATATGAAAATGTAGGCAGCTGAACATCATTTGAATACAATTGAATAATGCATACTCTTAGTCACTCTGGAGTTTGAAGAGAACACGCCCTTACCATTAGACTATCCAGTCAATTTAAAGGTAACATATTAAACTCATGATGTAAAATGGCATAAATGTTTATCAGAAAGAGCACAAATACAAATCAGCTATGATTTTCCCATTTTGCTTAGCAGTTATTCAATTAATAATGTGCAGTAGTGAATTGAATGATTCATCTGTATGGTTCACATGTGGTCAAATTTGGTCTGTTCCTCTAGGTGCCATCTTGTCTGCAGAACCTCTAGTATCTTCAATGGAGCTGCCAAAGAGGTAAAATTCTTTTAAAGGCCCCCCCCAAAAGACTTATTGCCTTTGTCCTTAGTTTAAATTGAAGCTCCCTACACCTTCAGGGCCTCCCTCTCCTGTTAGCTATAAGCATTCAGCCGAGAACCCCGGTTTAACTGTAACCATCAAGAAGTATAAAATAGGACAGAAAGCAAATAGCCACAGTCCTAATTTCAGAATTTATCTAGATCTTCTTCTCTTACCAGTTCTCCATTTTATGGTTCTTAATTTATCATGCTATAATTGACTTGCTGTGCTTTTGATATCTTGTTTTCATGAACAATCTGTATCATTCACAAGATAGAGGTGACCTTACCCCAAAGTAAGTAATCCATACCTCAAGACATCACAGACTCAAAAAATACAGTTTACAAACCCAATGAAATCAGCCATGCAATAGATTTTACTTCATACAGAGGCAAAGGTCTAGTCCTTTGAAATTTACATATGACACTCTCCCTCTCCTAGACAGTAATTGTCAAAGACATACAAGATCCATATTTTACCTAGAAAGCTCCTCTTCTTTAGGAGATCTGGAGATAGATATCTCTATTGATCTAGGTGGCTCTCTAATATCCTACTGTTTAAAAAAATGTTTTATATAAGACTATCTGCATATTTTTGGTCTACGTTACTAACTAGAGCTACCCCTCAAATACCACCTTTAGGTAGGTCTTCACCTTTCCCCTAGCCTGAAAAAGGTAGGTCTCTACCTATCCCCTAGTCTGTAAATAGTGAAGCAAGGACTAGTAAAGAATGTGAAAATGTTTAGGACGTAAATAGCTAATGTTGGTCTCTGTCATTATTTTTAACTCACCTGTCCTCTACTCTAGAACCTAGACCTGTTATTAACTTTGCTCTTCTAGACATTGCCCTTGGACTCAACTTTATGTCTGATTAGACCTATGTATACCTTATTCTTTAAGTTTTGTCTACTTGGCTTTCCTTTATATTACAATCTATTCTGAAAACAATTTCTAGTTATCACTCAGTAATGGAAATATTTGTTGTCTATGTAGCAAAAAAATGAAGTGTTAATGTGCTGTACATGTACCAAGACTTGAGTAATACTAGCTTTATTACTAGTACCAATTTATAATCACTAAATTGGTGAAGTCAATATGGAAATTATATTCATGACATTTTTTTATCTAGCTCTCTTAAGTTTATGAAATGTAAATGTAGTCTTTCATTCTAAGTTTAATGGAGTAAATGAGAATTTTTTATGATATAAAAACTATGGTGAATTATAATATTCAGTAAATGTTGCAAATAACTATACAACCATCATTCCTGGCATAGGAACTGTAATGTATCCAATAATAAATTGTAAGCATCAGGCTCACCAATCTGTGTAGGTTTTTTATTGGTTTTAGCAGTTTCACAGACACATGAGGCAGGGCAGGGCCAGGGCAGAGTCAGGGGGCCTGGGAGCCAGGCAAATCCCCTCATCCCCCCAGGAATCTTTATGTTCTTTCTCTGGGTTCTCTGTGTTCTCTCTCTCTTTCTCTCTCTCTACACTCCTTTATTCCCTCTGTCTTAGAATGCAGGTGTACACACCTACACCTGGACTTCACAATCATGGGGAAAGTGCAGTATCCCAGATGCTGGTTACAGGCTTAATGGAAGAAAAAGCTTAACTAATTCACTTATCCTACAGCAACTATGCTTTATTTATCTCTGGATTTCCTATAGTACATAGAAACTAATCAGTAGCTGGTAGTTGAAGAACCAGTGAACAAGCAGTAAAATGATATTTCCATTTGGCAAACTTATCTTGAGTTTCCTTAGTATTGTTTTAATTCACCTAAGTCAAGATAATACTGCTCAAAATGAATATCAGGCTTTGAAAATGCAGTTCACATTCTATTTGGAAGCAAACATGCTTTCTTTTTAATAGGAAATGCTTTAAAATTTTATTGGAAGTAAATAAGCAAAATTTCACCAACATACAACTTCCCCAAGCCTGTTTTCTACAATGACTTTTAATGCATAACAGATGATTGAATTGCAATATAGTAGACTGATGATATTACCAAGCAAAAAATGTGTGAGGATTCTACTGTCCTCTCTACACCAGCGGAAGAAAAAAGATCAATAGTTGCAGGATAAAACTGCAGCATTTGCATGCATTACTTCTTCCATACTGTGACAGAATGCTCCAGGAGAGTTGGTGAACTAATTTTTGGTATATTTCAAATTTTATTTTATTTTATTTGGTACACTTTTCAATGCAAATCTTGCATGAAAGTAAAACCTGCAAGCACCAATTAACATATGCATATGAGTGCAATAACTTTTAGATCCAGATATAGGAAATTATGCTATTTGCTACAAGATATATTTTTATTTCATTGTTTAAGAAAAGAGCTGGTCAGTGTTGTGATCTCTAATATAAACACAAAGCTTTATTCCACTTAGTTTTCATTTCTTCTGTTAATTCAGAAATAATATATATGGTCTTCCTGCATAGTCATGATTGACTAGGAGATTTTATGGAAACAAACTTGATATTTCACTGGCTTAAAACATTAAGTTTTATTTCCCAGTTTTCTAGTCTACTGGCATCCCTGAAATCCAGGACACTACCAGTTACTTTGGCACAGCAGAGGAGGTAAGTCAATAAATTTCACACTGACTTTTAAAACTTCCATGTAAAAATGATGAATCATTTTTCTTATATTTCAAGGACTAGAAAAGTCATATAGTCACATCAAATCCCATAGAAACAGTGTAATACAACTCAACTATTTTCCAGAGGGAGAACCAGAAGTTTTTTATAAAAAGCACTAATGACTAACAAAATTCCCATTTTCACCAGACTGGAAATCAATGATGTTTCTGAAATTATCTGAAATTGATTAAAATGATGTACTTTGGTGTGCTGACTATTCTCAGAGGTCACCATTCAGTCAAGTTATACTGTTCAACAGTCCATACTGTTAACTGGTTTTTGCTAGGTTCTACTATCAGGGTAACTTTGCAAGTAAATTGTATTAAGTTTTTTAGTTCTCATTCCTACCTTCTCCCGCCCCCATCTTGCAATCAGCCATCTGCTTACTAAGTGATAACATCAAGGGCTCAATTTTCAAAATTAGGTGCTTAATTAGATTGCTAACCCACTGGGTAGGGACTGCTTCAAACTGCTTCAGAGTTTATAGAGTATGCTAAAAACATAGTTTGCAATGCTCTTGTTATTCACCAAATCCTTAATTCGATGACCCAGATATAAAAGTGACTATCTATGTGCCCCAGTGCCTTTTTGAGGGCTTCACAATAGCCTCTATCAAGAGTAGAATGTACTAAGGAAAGGGTACCTTGAAAAAATTCACAAGTTGATCTGTATGTATATACATGTAGAAGCATTATATACATGCATATACATACTCTTTGATAAGCTTTTACCAACTTTGAATCCCTCTAGGAAATAAACACTCCTCAAAGGAATTAGAAAGCATTTATTGGATTAACTCCTTATTATAGATGAATAATATCAACAGTTTAACAGTGTGTTAGGCCCTGATGATGTCATCTAATATAATCTTCTGATATTCCTTTGTTATATAAGCACAACCTTAAGCAAAATTGTCATGAAAATGAGGACAACATGAGTCATACTTTCTTAAATTCAGTTTCTGTTTGAGATAGTCAATATCCTACCTTACTAAATTTCTGGACACATATGAAGGACCACCCTTCCAAGCTTCTCATGCAACACTATTTCTCTAAAAAAACATATAGAATATATTTACTTCAAGAATCAGCAATGTGGTATTTGATGCTGGTCTAGCTGTATAAAGTTAGCAAAGAAGTTTAAGTATGACTTTGCCATTAGACTGACTCTCCGTTAGTAAAATCTCTACAAAGTGTTCTACATTTCCATGCCTTGCTTTACATTTTCCTGTTCATGGTCAAAAGCAAGCTTTGTTGGATTTATATTTTCCCTTGTAGTCTCTGCTTAGTGATAGAAAGAAGTCATTGGCCAAACTTTGAAAAATGTTTCTAATCTGTCAGCTAAAAATAGAGATATCGGGTGTTTCAGTACTGAGGTTAGATTCCCATCGTTGCTTCTTTGATCTTGAGTTACAATTATGATGAACAGTGTGGGCATATGTACGTATGTGTTTTCTAATTTCTATTATATCAAGAGGAAGAATGATCCTTTATAGACTATTTAGCTGAAGAAAAGTTGAACTGAGATCATCCAAGCACCACAGAGCTGCTCTCTTCTCTGGATAAAGGGTCAGCATTTCTGGCCTCAGTTCAGCTTAATGTGCATTACAGTAACTGCTGCCTGGAGGTGTTATGGTGGGCACAGATATCAGCAAATCTTCAGGAGTTACAGGGTGAAAGAAAAACTGGTAAAATACAAAGTATCCAATCACCGAATCTTGCTAGGAAAAGAATAGTTCAAAGATTTCATGACCACATAGTTATATATGTTTCAAAAATGGTGTACCACTTTCTACTATAATTTATTAAATAATTGATATACCTTAGGATTGTGCTAGACACATTTGGAATATTATACTACTAAATTCTTTCAACAATCCTGTGAAATAGATATTATTATTATTATTACTCCCAATTTTTGTACGAAGAAATTGAAGGTGAAGGAAATGAATTCACTTACCCGAGATTATACAATCAGTAAATCGTGCAAGTGGATTAAACTTTGGTCTGTTTTATATTAAAGTTGTGACGTAAACCTCCCAAATATGTTACAAGTTTATCATATAGAGTAAACCCCAACCTCTGACTGGAAGAAAGAACTCAAGTAGCTATTCAACCGGTGATTTAAAACTGTATATTAAATAAACTAATGGTAAATTTAACTTTTCTAAATAGGGTAAACAGGATTCTAAGACAGTCTCAATGATCTGCCACACGTTTTCCATGTGTACATTCTGTACAATTAATGAGATTGGGAGTGTTGTGGATCTTAATCCCAAAATTAGATTATGCTATATTGCACAGTTCAGTTTAAGACAGGAAAGTTCTCTGAGTAAGCCTGAGCTAATCATATGAATTATGTAACAGCAAAGAGTTTTCTTACAGAAGAGCATGTCTGAGATTTGAAGCATGGGAAGGATTTGGCCTATCATTATTAATTGAATATGGAGGGGATTGTGCTGATAGAAACATGCAGGACTTTCAGTAACTGAGAGTCTCTAGAAGATAAGAAAATGGGAAGCTCAGTCCTACAACTACAAGGAACTGAATTTTACAAACTGCAAGAATAAACTGGGAATTTTCCTGAGCCTCCAGCTAAGAACTCAGCTCAACCATCATATTATATCAACCTTTTTAAACCCTTAGTGGGAAACTGGTACAAATGTCATTGGAATTCTGACACACAAAGTTATGAGCTAAAAAAAAAATGCTGGTTTAAGCTGCAATGTTTGTGCTGACTTCTTACACAGTAATAAAAAATGAATACACTAGTTACCATATTAAGTAACTCTACTGCCTCTAGTCCTTTATTACAAGTTTTTTTTTTTTGAGATTTTAATATGAAGTAGTTTTACCAGTGTTTTAAAATCTCATGCAAAGGGAAAATCACAATTCATACAGATTTTCATTCCAATATTTATAGCTTTTGTGAAAATAGCCCAATAATTCTAAGATCAACAACAGATTGAAAATATCACATGTACTTTATTTCCTTAAAATTTCACTACCAGTACATATTCTTTCTTCTCTCTTTTACAACATATTGCCATTCAATGCTATTAATCACTCTGCTCTAGCATATTAAATATAGGGCTTTTGAAAACTTTCAATCAGTTTGTCCAGCTATAACATTATTAACTGAATTTTTGGGAGCTATAAGTGCAATGTGGGATACACAGCTTAATAACTGCTTAAAAATATATCTATGTATAAATATCAAATCTAAATGACAATTCTGCCATGTTTTAAGGCAAAGGAACAAGTGATTTATTATAGCAAATTAGAGGATTTGAGTTCTCTATAGATATGATTTAAAAACAGCATTTAACTTATGGTAAAGGGATGTGGTAATAAAACGTACAAATGCATCAGAAATAGTGGGGAAATTGATAAAATGCATGCAGCTTCTGGCTCATACTTCAAGATGATCTGATCTGAAGCTGAGATTACAGAAATATCCTTCCAAGCCATAGTGTCATAGGTTGAGCAAATACAGTTTTTTTTTAATCCAAATGGGAATTTTCTGGACTGAGAACTAGAGAGAAAGTCCTCTTTTAACTTGTAAACTAAGCAAATTTAATTTGAAAATCATCAAAATTGTGAATAAGTATGGAACTCCAGGGTGCCCTTTTTATATATTATTGTGTGCAAAAACTGGCAGCAAAATTGAATATCATAACTGCAGTTGGGTTGAAACACTCCTTACAGTCCTAGCAATTCCCAATGGACTTCTCCCACAAGTACCAGCATCATTTAGAGAGCCAGGAATGAATTCTTGTTATTTTAGGACTACTTCATTCAAAGGTCTTGACTCCAAATAGGAAGCAAATACAACTGAGATAATGCAAAAGCATGATTTGGCTTTTTGTGTAATCTGGATAGTGTTAGGAAAATATGAAAATACATATTTTCAATATTTTTTAGTTCTATTCAGAGGACAGATTATCCCCCCCCCCCCAGGAAATTGAGCACTTTAAAAAAAATCATTGTGCACTATATTAGTCAGGATTTTGTACTTTTAAGTTGAACCAGAAGATAGTGCAGTTGGGTCATATGATCTATATTTTGCAGCCTAAAGGTCAACATATGATTTCAGAAAAATAAATTATTCAGAAAACAGTTTACGGCTCTCTGAGAATTGCCAGCTTCTGCTGCTTCTTTACTGACCTGTGTCTTTTGACCTACATTACTCAAAACTTTAAAATAAGAAGCCTTAATTTTCTGTGGGAACATTTTCTTACTATACAGTCACCGGAAATGACTGGGTAATAGTTGTAAAGAATTTACAGGTGGAGGTTATGCCATTTCTTAGAGGAAGAATTTCCTAGTGCTTCACTCGCCAAGACAAAGAAAGGAAACAATTGTGTACAGGAAGCAGGTAAAATACCACTGCACTCTGGTATCTTTTTGGTTTATGTTCAATTAGTTTCTTAGATAAATGTGATCTGAAGTTACTCATAATATTCTAAGACTAATATAAAAATGAACATACCAATTCAGCTAGGAAGGCATCAGGTATTTGAGAAGAGGTTCATTAATGGATTTAGAAAAGAAGATGGTAGAAAGAAGAGATGGCTGACTGTGGTCATAAACCCTTTGTTGCTGAGAGGAGTATTTGGCATGGTCCACCCTTATTCTGCTTGCCCTCCCTTATCCTGAGACCAGTAACTATCCTCTTAATATAGGGATTAACAACTACAACCTGTGGGCAAAATTCTCCCTTTGTCTTTTGAATTTTTTTTTTTTCTTGCAAAACAGTTGCAAACATCTTTTTAGTCCATTGTGGATGTCTTACCATAGCAACAGAGTTGTCATCAACTTTAAAATATTTCTTTCGGAATTTTTACAGAGTAGTTTACTGATCTCTGTCCTTAAAAAGTAGTTTTGTGATTTCACCCCCATTGGTTTGTCAGACCAATTCTATCTAATATAGCTAAGTAGCTATTATTCACTACTCAGATTTAGTGTCACATTATCCCTATTGCAGTTCTCCCACTCTGACCAATTTCTTAAGTAAATAAATTGCCTTTTATACTTTTGCTTAAATCATTTGACTTTGGAACCTGACTAGCACCCCAGGATCTAGGTCTTTCCTTTTCTTTGGTTTATATCCTATACCTTCAAACCTACAACAAATACGGTGGCTGTAGCTCTACTACCTACGGATAGCTTCCATCCTGTTGTTGCTTATCTAGACTTTGACTCTCACTACCCACATCTGTTATCCTTTTATTTGTTGAGGTGTATGGACACCTGTATACTTGCCTGGATTTCAAAGTATAGCTGTCATTCACTTTGAATGTTCTGCACTGAATAAGGGATTGAACTCTCAGCAGCCCTGACTGAGTTGACCCAAACAAGTTCTCATTCAAGTGTAATTCCTACTTCAAGATCCCAGTCTTCCAGGTTGTATTGAGTACATCACTGTGGCCAAATTAAAACAAGAGAGAGAGAGAGAGAGAGAGAGAGAGAGAGAGAGAGAGAGAGAGAGAGAGAAAGAGGGAGGGAGAGAGAGAGAGGGAGAGGGAGAGGGAGAGAGGGAGAGAGGGAGAGAGGGAGAGAGAGATGGATGTTGGGTTAGCAATTTTATTTGGAGGAAGAATGATGATTTTAGAACAAGCATGTAACCGTGTAACCAGGTGGTGCATCTGGCAAGTGGCACGACTAAGGAGAAATAGCTTGGATGATACATGCCCTGAGGGCAAGCAAGGAAAGAAACAGTGTGGGTGGAGTCTGGTTTGAGGAGCTAAAAGTCATGCGGAAGCAGCATGGAAGAAGCATCATTACCGGCTTTGGCCAGGGAGTGCAGTTTTCGGACATTGGCTCTGAAGGTCGGCAACCTGGGTTGGCCACCCAGGGAATGAGAAAACGTTACTAGAAAGGCAAGTATAGGCCTTTGGTTTGAAAACTATAATTCGGAACTCTGCTAGAGTATAGCTTGCTGGAAAACTTTGAATCTGTTTATGCAGAAAAATAGTGTGGGAAAGACTGGCTTGAGGTTTGTGTGAAATGCTAGTTTTGGTTTAGACTGGCAATAAGATGCCACCTTGGAAGCATTTTAAGACTCTGAAACTGGACAGTACCTGGGGTAAGTAGCTGACTAGTCATTACCTCTGACACTTGGTTTTTCCTAGTTTGTAAATAAATCTTGTTATTGCTTATCTATAAACCTGAGTAGTCTTGCAATTGTACATGCACGTGGGTGGAAGAACCCAGAAAATGCCTAGTTTAAATATTGACTTCTCTTTCTGCTCTGTTTTAGTGCCACTTTGCACCTAGTTTCAGGCACTGACTTAAACAAAGAAAATATACATGGAGATCAAAATAGTTTTCAAACCTGGGTCCCGTCGCACAAGCTGAGAGGCAGGACTGGAGCCTGGCACCAAAGCAATGTTTGTGAGCAGTGCAAATGGTAGAGGGTGGTGAACATTTTACTGCCTAGCATCATTTGCTACTCTGGTGCTTAGGTTGCAGGCAGAGGCCAGCAATGGTGGTGGGTGTCAGTGGTTCCTTTACCATGGCACCCCATGCATGCAGCCCTGGGCTGCAGAAAGGAGCATGGGACTCAGCAGTGCTGTGATTCTTCTAGGTGGAGGCAGTAGAGAGGGCTGTGAGTTTGGTGACTAGCTTGTAGAACGGGCCAATCAGATGCAAGCTGTGAGCTGATTGATGCTATGGTTCAATTAGTTGTAAGGTGAAGATGGCCCAATCAGACTTGTAGGTGGGGCGCCTGGAAGAGGACATGAGGGATAAGCTTGGGACTCTCAGATTGTCCCTTGCTTGCCTAGTCTGTGTCTAACCTCCGAAGAGTAAAGAAGCATCCAGCAGCTGATCACCAAAGGAAGAACAATTGAAAAGCTTCACAGAGAAGGCATTTTCTCCCAGTTGCCTCCATTGTTGTCTAGTCCAGCGTCCAGTATTGTTGATCCTGACATTCAGACAGTAGCCGTGACCGGTGTGGTGTCATCTCAGCAGCCCTGCCTGTGCATACCTCCAGCTGGTGTACTGCTGACTGGTGTACCATGCTCTCCTGGCCCTCGTTGGCAGGTCAGCACTGGCTTGAACAAGTGACCTTTTGGTTGGGACTTCAGGATAATGTGGACACAATCTGGGGTAAGACAGCTAACCACCTGTGACATTAGAAACCCTTTGTTACCCTTGTTTGTCAAGTAAACCCTTTGTTGACCTGAGTGGTCTTGCATTAGTGTGTTTGGGTGAGAACCCAGAGTGACCTGTCTTCTACTGGGCACTGTCCCTGGATGCTATAGCCTCACTGTGGCTTTCAATTTAATGCCATCTGAAGGCAAGTGGGATAGAATCATTTCTCTGTTTTATTTAAATATGAACACTATCCAAAGTGAGAAGCAATTATTTATAGTAAGGGGAGAAATTGATGATTTAATGTAATTTGGTTGAGATCCTTGGGACTCAAAGGGAAAATGTAATATTAGAACACAGAAAATTAATATTCTCTGGTGTGGTGATGGGCTTGGTAAGAGATTAGATTAGAGAACACAAGGATTGTTTCTAGTACAGTAGAATGAAAAATCTCACTAAGAATCAAGGGAAGGGAAAATTCTTCCAAATTTATTGACATCACTCTGCCAATTCACGCTGATAGAAGTATGCCCAACTGACTCGTTGAAATCCCAAGTGGTACATATCTGCAGATCCTATATTATACACATAATGAAGGAGGAACTTTCATTGCATTTCCATGTTGATTCAATATACTTTTTCAACAGGGAATCTTAGCACATTATTAAAGTAGAAACTGAACTGGATGGGCTCCTGATATCAATCTGCCATAATGTTTTGGTGGTGCAATTATGGGAAATTTATCTTTTTTCATATTGAGAGAAAGAGCAAGAGGCAGAGACAGAGGTACAGAGAGACAAACAGAGGTACAGAGAGATGGAAAGTGGGAGACAGAGACACAGTAAGGCAGGCAGGCAGAGACAGATGAAATTTCCATTGTCTCCTAAAATTCAGTATTTTCACCAAAAATTCTTGTAGTATGTGAAAATATCTCACATAATCAAAATGTTTAATTCATCCTGCATTATTGTGCTGTGTTTCTTAGAGTTAGTCCCTCTTCTTTTAGTGAATCCTAAATGAAGTCCAGCTTGGACATTGATTACTGGGAAAATTATTCATAATTGTTGTATCAAATAATGAAATCTGGTGTTGGAAGCACCTTCCTTTACTCAAATTGAATGTGCAGTATGTGTTATAGGAAACTGAAAATATTGATGAATTATGTTCTCTGGAGTTGAAGTAAAAACTTGCTTTTCAGGAGCTGGTTGGGTAAGTGAAGAAGGGCCAAATAAGTAGCCTTTATGGCTTTTTTTTTTCTATAAATTGTCCCTCATATTAATTCAAATGTTTAAAAATCTAAAAGGTATTCAGTATACAATTTTACCTTTCATCTAAGTAATCTTCAGCAAGAAACTCTAGAATAAGTGTGCAGGAAAATAATAGGAAGAGCATGACACAAAGCAAAATGAAACAAATAAAACACAAACAAATGAGGCATGTGCAAAAATTCCTTTGTTTTACTGCTTATAGAAAACATACTCTAGGTTAGTCACATCAAATTCATTTACCGGAAAATGAAATAGGTATCTTTTCCAAAAGTACCATTTTATAAAGAATATAATCAAGCTAATCCCCGTAACACCTTCAAGTTATATTTTTCATTTTTTCAATTTCACCTTTGAGTATCCTTTGAGTATATTCTGTTGATTCTTCTGCTAAATATGTATTTGTCCCATCATTAAATTTCCCTTGTATAACCCTGGTCATAGAGCTTAGTAACCTTTTTGAAAAGTTTCTTACTTTTTTTAATTTTTAATTTTATTTTCTTACTGATTGCACATCTCTCTCTCTCTCTCTATATATATATATACATATACATATATATGTGTACATATATATATATCTATATATATATATATATATATAATTACATCATTGTCTGCCCAGAGGGGTTCTCCCATTACCTTATCACCTGTGAAAGATCTCAGTCTTTTGTGCCCTTCCCTCCCCCTACCATTTTCTCCCTCCTCCCCCCTCTCTCGCTCTATGTTTCAGTTCTATATTTTTGGCAGTTTTATATTTTTCTTGTCCATTTATTTGTTTGTTTTTCTTAACTCCCTCATATAAGTGAGACTATTCCATAGTTCTCTTTTTCTTTGTGGCTTTATTTCCACTAAGATGATTCCTTCTACCTCCATTCATGTTGCTGCAAATGACATAAGGTTGTCTCCTTTAATTGATGATTAATAATCCATTGTGTAAATATGCCAGATCTTTTTCAGTTTTGGGGCATTTAAATTGTTTCCATATCTTGGCATTTGTAAATAGTGCTGCAATAAACATGCCAGTACAGGTGTCCTTATGAGTTAATGATTTTGTATCCTTTGGGTAGATTCCCGGTAGTGGGATTGCTGGGTCAAATGGTAGTTCAACTTTCAATTCTTTGAGTTCCTTCCACATAGCCTTCCACATTGGCTGAACCAGTTTGCATTCCCACCAGTAGTGTAAGAGTATTCCTTTTTTTCCACATCAGCACAAGCACTTGCAATTGCCTGTTTTTTGTTTTGTTTTGTTTTTAATATGGGTCATGGGTCATTCTTACTGGTATAAGATGGTATCTCAGTGTGGTTTTGATCTGCATTCCCGTGATTATTAGTGATGTGGAGCATTTCTTAATACTCCTATTGGCCACCTGTATTTCCTCTTTGGAGAAGTGTCTTTTGAGTTTTTCTTCCCATTTTTAAACTGGACTTTTTGTTTGTTTTTGTTAAGTTGTGTGAGTTCTTTGAGAAACTTTGTTTTTAATTTTTGTACAATATTTGATTTCTTCAGGTGTAACACCTGTCATTCTCCCACCACCACAGCACCCATGATGCATCACTATAGTCTCTTGTGTTGCTCCATCCCCCACCCCACTATATGCCTCAAACCTATGGTCAGTTTGCAAGTTTTATATTTATCCTCACCTTTTGTATAATTTCTTTCTACTCCACATACAAAGTGACACAGTATTTATATTTTTCCTTCTGACTCATTTCACTTAACATAATCCCTTTAGTTCCATTCATGTTACAAAAGGGCAAAAGTTTGTATTTTTTTGATCTCTGAGTAGTATTCCTGTGTGTATATATACCACATCTTCATCAGTCATCTTTATGGGGCATTTAGGTTGTTTTCATAGCTGGGTTAATATAAAAAGTGCTGCAGTAAACTTAAGAGTGCAATTTTCCTTTCTAAGTACTGTTTTTCTGTTCCTTGAGTAGATTCCGTGGAGATCTACCCTAGGGATTCATATAGTAAATCCATTTTTAATGTTCTGTGGAAACTCATGCAGTTTTCCATAGTGACTAGACCAGTTTAAACTCTTATCATGTGTGTAAGAGTGTTTCTTTGTCACCACATCCTCACAAGCATTTGTTTCTAGTTATTTGTTGTTTTTTCCATATGTGACATTTTCACAGGTATGATGTGGTGTTTAACCTCCATTTCTGCTGTATTTTTTTTCCAAACTCTAGATATCATTAACTATCTTCTGTTCTTCTCTGACTAGTCATTGCTCAAACAATCTTGTTATAAAGTACAACAGTGAAATACGTTACTCTTACCTTTTAGAATAAATGACCTCCCGGTGACTATAATATTAAATTTTATCCCTGCTCTTTACAATGTGGTCCCAGTTTATCCAGGTATCTCTTTCTTCTATAGCACAAGTCATTCACTATTGCCAAGTCAACATTTACACTACTATAACAAAAGTAACTAAAATATTAAGAAGTTACATGCCAAAAATGTGTCCTTTTCATGAATTTTCTGTAATGTTCACAAAATGTTTAAAAATTTTTGTACCTGTATTTGTAGTTGAAGAACCTGAATACTAGATAATTAAATTGCCCAGGTTAAGAAACTGATAGCAGAGAGAAAATTAAAGTAAAGCCCACTTTGGCATGATACCAGTGTCAATGTTTTTACTTCTTTGTAACATCAAAACCACAATGATCATGTGGACTGTGGGAAAATATCTACCTACTACAGGTCATAAAGATGTTCTTACATATTTTACTGCAAAAGCTATATTTTCTATTTAGCTCTTCTGCATATCTGTTATTTTTTGTTATTTGGATATATCATATAATAAACTGATTATTTCCCTATTACATAGTAAATTAACACTGTATAATTTATTAGAGTTATAGAGAAATATCATAAAAATAATGGTTTTTGTTTTTTTCCATATATTTTCCTTCACCAGATGTTTTAATATTGTGGTATTACATGCTTTACCTTCGAGAGTAGAGTAGTTTTTTTTTTGTTTCAAGTGGAAGAACTTCCATTAGTATTTCTTGTAGGGCATGTCTAACAGCAATGAACACCTTTAGCTTTTGTTTATATTTGCCAGTTTATTCTTTCATTACTCTAACTATATTATCTCTCTGCTTCTGGCTTTCAAGTTTTCTACAGAGAAATCTACTGCTAATATTGCTGAAGGTTTCTTTTCTCTTTTGGTTTCCAAAATTCCCTTTGTGTCTTTCACAGTTAAATTGTATTCCTTTCTGTGGGTGTCTTTAAATTTATCATAGTGTTTTTAAGTTTCCCATATTTGTATATTTATTTCTTTACTCAAACTTAGGGTAATTTTTGTCCATTTTTTCTTCAATTTTCTTCTACCTTTTCCTCTCTTCACGTCTCATGTCTACTGGCACTCACATAACATCTATACTTGTGTGTTTTATGGTTTCCCAGAGAGATGCTAATCATCTTGAAATTCTATATGACAGGATCCAAAAAAGTTAAAACTAATTTTCATGAAGTCTTTGCATAGATACCAAAAAGATACAAATAAGTTTCTTCTTTCAAGTAAGATTGATTTCTAAAATATTGATACTTAACATCTTATCCAATATAACTCAAACCATCCTTTCAAGATATATATGGAATAATGTAGAAAGGTATACACTTACAACTAGAAGATGTAAATTAGTAAGGAAGGAAACTAAGAGTTTCAGAAGCAATAAGGAATCAAAGCAATCAAGTCTAGAGAGGAGAAAACATTCTAGACGTTTTTGAAGTTACCTATTTTCTGAGGAAATTAAAAAAAATCTGCCCTGAAATGTGTCTGTTTTAGTTCAGGTAGAGTGCTACTGTTTGGAACAATGAAACCAAAAAACTGTTTATGGTGCTATGGAACCAAGTAAAAAAAAATGGAGAATTTATTGTCTTAAATCACAATCAAGATCAATGAGCTCTATTCTCAATCTAAAGACAAAAGAAGTTCAAAAGAATCCAGCCAAGATCCTATGAAAACTATAGTGGAAATTTTTGTGGTCTTCTACTACTTAGCATGCAATTACCTACCTGGATAGACAACTGAAAGCACTGCATTTAAGATTGGAAATGCTGTTGAATCTGGAATTTCTGCCATCAGAACATGATAGAAATCTGAAAACCTAGTCTTGGCCCTTAGCTACATCATTAGTGGAAGAAGGAAAAGTTGTTATTCTGGCCATTGTAAAAGAAATTTTTGTGGTAAAATTGGTGGCTTGAAGTAGTTCAAACATTGCCTTTATCTTGTAGTCACTGCTAAGTTCTGAAACTGACCAGGATGAGATACATAAAAACAAATACCTCTGAATATAAAAATAAAAATCCCTTCAAGTTATAGATTCCAAGAGTAGAGATACCTATTCTCAAAAGCAGGTCGGAAGGACCACATTCACAGAATAGTACCAAGCTAAAGGTACACGACATTTTATTTAATTCAGACTCAATTTAGTCTTGCTCTTGGTCGGCTGCAGAAGAAAACATAAATAGCCATAGGACTGCCGTGCAATGCTGGGATCCAGCATAGACTCAGTGGCTGCTTGTATAAACATCACCAAAGAAAGTGGGAAAATCATCAAAATGTAAAAAAAAAATTCACCAGGACAACACCCTCACACCCTGTACAAAAATGAACTCAAAATGGATAGAGGACCTGGAAGGACCTGCAACCATAAAATGCATAGAAGAAAACCTGGGCAAAACCCTTCATGAATTTCACCTCAGAAATCCATTTTGGAAAACAACTATGGCAGGCAAAAAAATGAAGGAAAACATAAACAGTTGGGACTATATCAAACTAAAAAGTTTCTGTTCAGCAGTAGAGACAATAAACAAAAGAAAAGAAACCCAACCGACTGGGAGAAAATTTTTGCCCTCCAGACAGGTGACAAGGATTTGATAACAAAGATCCACAAAGAGCTCCTACAGTTCAACAAAAACAAGCAATAAACCCAGTCCAAAATGGGAGAACTAAAAAGACACTTCACCAAAGAGGAGATACAGATGGCTAATAGGCATATGAAAAAATGCTCCACATCACTAGTAATCAAGGAAATGCAAATTAAAACCACACTGAGATACCATCTTACACCTGTAAGAATGGCCCATATAAATAAAACGGACAACAATAAATGTTGGTGCGGATGTGGAGGAAAAGGAACTCTCTTACACTGCTGGTGGGAGTGCAAACTGGTCCAGCCACTATGGATGACTGTGTGGAGGACCCTCACACAAAAAAGTGGACTTACCATTCTACCCAGCAATCCCACTACTGGGAATCTACCCAGAAGACATGAAAACATTAATTCAAAAGGACACCTGTACGTGCATGTTCATTGCAGTTCTGTTTACAATTGCCAAGATTTGGAAACAAATCAAATGCCCCCAAACAGATGATTGGCTTAAAAAACTGTGGTACATATACACGATGGAATACTATGCATCAATCAAGGAGGATAAACACGTCATTGCAGCAACATGGATGGAATTAGAAAGACTCATATTAGCAGAAACAAGTCAAAAAGAAAAAGAGAAATACAGGATGGTCTCACTTATATGATGGATATAGGGGAAAACAAACAAACGAACAAGAAAAAATAAAACCAACCAATGGGACTGAACAATGGAGAAAGAGAGGAGGAGGGGGAAGAAGGTGGGAGAGGTGAAGAGCACAAAAGATCAGGATGATTAACAGGTGTTAGTATAGTGGGAAAGCCCTGGGGTACACAATAAGGCAATATGTAATATAAATATAAATACACATATATATGCAAATTAAAAAAATTAAATTAAAAAAAAGAAAAACAAGCAAAACAACAAGGAGAGGGGCCAGAGTGAACAAAGGGGTCATCAATGGGGGTTCGGGGGGTATCTCGCCAATAACCATTTGCCTATACTGTAAAATCTAAAGTATGAATAAAATTAAAATTATAAAATAAAAAAATTAAAAATTAAATATTCTCTAATATAAAAAAATAATAAGTCATGTGTCAAAAGAAACAGATGAGCACATCAAGATGATGGTTCATGGGTGATATGGTGGTGGTAGGACTTCGGGATATTCAGTAGTGTAATATATATATAATATCAATCAAACATTGAAAAAGAAATGTATGTAATTTTAAGCAGTATTGATAGGCAAGAAAAACCACATTTAATGTGGAAATCATAAAATATTCCATGGAAGTTTTGTTATTTAAGCTAAACTTTAAAGGAGGGATATTCTTGCAGGCAAACATAAGCAACATAAGACCATTTTATGGGCAATATCATGTAATTTTCTGCCTTATCCTACACCTGCTTTTTCATTGATTAGTTTAAAAAGTCTCATATTTTCTCATTTAATTTTGTTAAAACTTAGAGGTGCTTTTTAAGAACAATGCATTTAGTAAAATTTAGAGGAGGTATAAGTGCTATATATGGGGCTAGAGGAAAGGAGAACCAACAATTACTGAATATCTACTATGTTCTAAAAAATTCAAATTAATTCTTAGCATTCAGTATCCCCTAGAATTTTAAGATAATACTATTTCCATATTGAAAGTAAGGATAATTGAGTTTCAGTGTAGTTCAATAAATAGCTTGTTGGGAGCTACTCTATAACTATTAGAACTGTGATTCTAATCTATCAGGTTTTGTTAAGCACATGCACTTTGGCTGCATCATGCTAACTCGTTACCAAACTATGGTACATATGTTTTGAAAGGTTGGTTTGAATTACATTGTGTGGGAAGTTAAATGTCAATCTTTTAGAAATCAATGCCATAAAAGAGGTTTAAAGAAAATGATCTCAGGATTCAGTAGATTGACATTTCAAAATAGTCAAGGAAAAGTGATGCAAATGCAAGTGCAGTTTAGAGTTGAAAAAGATACAAAAAAAGGAATGATATCATAGCTGACATAATCTTCTGAAGAAAGAAACCAAGAAGAGTAACAATGCAAGGAATATATTTAAAATGTGCACTCTAGCAAAATGTACATAAAGTTATCTTTGGGAGTTTGGTGAATTGTGATTTTGGGAGAAAGGGGGCAAATCTTGTGTGAAAAAACTTCAATTCGAATGTGAGATAATTATATCTGTTGCTTTCATATTTGGGAAATTATTCCAATGAATTTAATTATGTGAGTAGCCGGGCACGGTGGCTCATGCCTGTAAGCTTCAGCCTATAAAGTGGCCGGGGCTAGGGATCACGGTTTGAGCCCCACCTGGGGCCCATAGCGAGACCTAGTTCCAAAACAATAGCTGGGTATTGTGGCGCGTGCCTGTAATCCCGGCTACCTGGGAAGCTGAGGTTGTGGATTGCTTGAGTCTGTGGTACCCCAGGCAATGAAAGCCTGTGGTTCCACAGGCAAAAATAGTGAGACCTAGTCTAAAAAAAATTGAGTAATAATTTCATTGTAGAAAAGTTTAAATGTACAGAAATCACAATGAAAAATGAAAAACATTTACATTTTAGATTTTTAACATCCAAGAATAGTCTCAATTGCCAAAAAAGTTTGTGTATACAACTTAACAAAAGCAAGACAGAAAGTCCAGTCAAAAAATGGGCACAAGATCTAAAAGACACTTCTCCAAAGAGGAAGTACAAATGGCCAATAGATATATGAAAAAAAAAAGCTCAAAATCACCAATAATCAGGGAAATGCAAGTCAAAACCACAAGGAGATACCATCTCACACCAGTAAGAACGGCCCATATTAAAAAAAAACAACCCCAAAACAAAAACAAACAAACAAACAAACAAAAACAGGCAATATGAAATGCTGGCGTGGATATGGACAAAAAGGGAGTCTTCTACTGCGGGTGGCAATGCACACTGACCCAGCCACTGTGGAAAGATGTGTGGAGGACCCTTAAGGTACTGAAAATGGAACTACCATTCCATCCAGCAAATCCTTTCTTGGAATTTACCCAAAGGATACAATGAATGAATGAATGAATGAATGAATGTGTGAGTGAGTGAATGAATGAGTGAATGAATGAGTGAATAAACGAAAAATGAATGAATGAATGAATGATACAAAAACTCTAATTCAAAAGGACACCTCTACTCAGATGTTTATTGCAACACTACAATTGTCAAGCTATGGAAACAACCCAAATGACCATGGCTCAAAAAGCTGTGGTAGAGATACAGAATGGAGTATTATCCATCAATCAAGAAAGACAAAATTATGTCATTTGCAGTAACATGGATGGAGCTAGAAGGAATCATTCTAGCAGAAATAAGTCAGAAAGAAAAAGAGATACTGGATGGTCTCACTTATATGAGGGACATAGGAAAAAGAAATGAAGACATGAAAGGCAAATTTAAAACTGTCAGCAGAACTGAAATATGTAGCAAGGGGGGGATCAGGGATGGGATGGGCACAAAAGATTAAGATGATGGTGCACAGATTACAGGGTGGTGGTAGAACCCTGGGGCTGACAACAATAAAAATAAATAAATAAAATAAATATTTTTAAAAATTTGTGTATGTTCTTTAACTTATGAAAATATAATAGTATATGTTTTCTACATTCATATATACACATGCTCATACAAAATGAAAAATATAGTTTAATGCTCTCTGATAACTTAAAAGTTTTGGCAATGGAAATTTAAAATGCATATAAAGTAAATGTAGTTTATATCTAGTCAGGAAATCCCTGTTCAATATTCTGTTTTATCCATTTTGTAGATTATTCTTATATTTGTTCTTACAGATGTTTAGAATTATTTTGTTAAGGTAAAAAAAAATCACATTGCCCTAAATTTATGTATTTCAGTGATCACTGACATAATTACAACATTGAATCTTTTCATTCAATTGCCTTCTTTCTAAAAATACAGGAGTTGGAGGTTAATGTCTGTAGTTTGTATTAAGAACAAATGAAATGAGGCTTGGCTAGGGATTGTTTGTAAATGAACTTGGGTTGGGTATTTTATAGAGCAGTGGAAAATAATAGAGTGTGGGTGGAAGTGCAGCTGCATAATAATGTAGGAGAAGAAAATGAAATTAAAACCCGTTAATGCTGGGAGCACCCAGGTGTCCGACCACACAGATTTAAAACATCAAATGCCAAGTGATATCAGAATGCAGAGGAAATCCTGTACCTCCTTTGCTAGCAGAAGATGTTGACTATGTGTTGTGTTTCCTTTTTGTTAAATCTCTTTATTGTTTTTAATTATTTTCTAAAATCAAATATGTCATTATTATATTTTTCAAATGGGAATATGACAACAGTACACACAAAAAGATTGGTCTGGAGTTGACCTCATGACCCCCTCTATCCAGAATAACTTTATGTCACTGCAGGCAGATGGACGATTGACCTTCATATATATTTCTACATAATTTTTATTGATATAGCATTGGATACATTATATAATAGCAACAAGTTTGGAATTTGTTGATAAGTAAATTGGTTACCCATTTATTATAAATGTATACCTATTCTCTGAAATAATTTTTTTTATAAAGTCATTTTTTCAAGACTAATTCATTTTTAAGTAAGGAAACAATTCATTTGGGCAGACATGAGATTAAAAAATGTTAGTGATAGGTCACATGAATATTGAAAATATAAAGTGCTTAGAGTACATATTGTACAATATCACACCATTAAAATATATTTATATTACTTTGGTTATATCTAGCAACATTATAATTCAAGTGTAAAATGTGGGCAAATACATGAAAAAGGAATGTATCTTTCGTAGTGATTTCTGTCAATTTCCGCAATCTAATCTGGAATTCTTATACTTTAAGTTTCTAATAGTATGCTATTGAAATATAATATTCTATGTCCTTCACCCTAAATAGTCTACAGTTTTGCAGAACATCTTTCTACCTTGATACTCCATTTTTGATATTCCATAGATAATCAAGATATCTCCAATTTGCTCTTTATTACATACCATATACACATATAATTTTCCACATATCCAAGATTATAAGAATACAGAGAAGTCACAAAATTTTTCAAATATATTAAAAATTGACTTAAAACATAGCATATAGAAATACCAATTATCATGTATACAGTTCAATGAATTATAGCAGAGCAATAAATGCATATAATTACAATGCAATTCAATACATCAAGATTATCATTCCTCCAGAACAACTCAATTATTACCCCTTCCTATTTTCCCAAAGGAATAGATTTTTGGGGGCTGTATTTTGGAAGCTATAGTAATGGAATATTATAATAGGAATTGCTTTTTGCTGAAATCTTTCACTAATTATTATGTAAAATTTATCATTCTGCACACTTGGGGCTTGTACATTTTTATTTATATATGGATAAATTGTGTATTTCATGTATATATCATAATCCATTTTATCTCTTATGGACATTTGATTTTTCCCCCATTTTTAATTATCATTAAAAAAGATTCCTTGAATATTCTTGTATATATCCTTTTAGTGTCCATGTGTTTTATCTATTTCTGTCAGATATAGACATGAAAAGGTATTTTTTGAGATATAAGATATATTCTTGTTTAGGTTTGATACATATCACCAGGTTTTTCAGTATTATGACAATTTAAATCCCTACTAGCAGTATAGGAGACTCTGTCTACAACATTACCAGGAGTAGGTATTGGGAGTTTGTTTTGATTTAGCAGTTCTGGTAGAGTAATCTGATATCTCATGTGAGTAATTTGCGCTTCCTGGAGACTAGTATGGTTTATTACATTGAGGATAAGGATAACCTTTCTTTTGAAGTGTATAATTGTGTCCCTTATACATATTTCAGAGGAGGTCCTTGCTTTTTTTATATCACTTTATAGGAGTTCTTTATATTCTAGAAATTCACACTTGGTTGGTGATAATCGTATATATTACTTTACTCTATAAAACTATGTTTTAGAGTTAACTAAGTCTTTCTAGACTCATATTTTACATAGATATCCAATATTGCCCCAATATCAATTGCTGACAAAACTATCTTGTTTCTATTGAATTGTCTCTGGTGCTTTGTTAAAGATAATATTACATTAATTACTGTAGATTTAATGTAAACTAGATATTCTGAGTCATCCAACTAGATTTTTTCTTCAATAATGTATTGGCTTTCTCAAGTGTTTTATCTTCTGTAAAGCTCTTAATTCAGAAAAGAACCTGTAAGTTCCTAGAAACAAAAATCAACCAGAACTTAAGCACAAAGATTAAAATATATGAATACATCAACAATGGACAAGGCGATTATACCAGTAATCAGTACCCTCTAACAAAGAAAAGTTCAAGACTAGATTATTTCAATGGAGAATTTTACCAAACATTTGAAGAAAAATTGCAATCAATTGTTCTCCAACTCTTCCAAAATTGAAAAGAACGGAGCCCTCTCAAACTCATTTTAAGAAGCCAGAATTACTCTTGATACCAAAACCAGATAAGGACACTACAGGATAGCTAAAGAAACTACAAGACATTATATCTCATGAGCATAAATGCAAAAATCTTTAATTCTCTCGTAGCAAACCAAATTCAGTAGCACATTAAGATGATTATACACCATGAAAAAGTAGGATTTTCCTCCTTGGATATAGGGGTGCTTCATTATATAGAAATCAATTAATGTTATATACCACATTAACAGAGTAAAGGATAAAATTCAAAAGGCCATCTCATTAGAAGCTGAAAAAATATTTAACAAATTCAAAAGCTGTTAATAACAAAATCTCTTAGCAAACTAAGTATGACCGAAATGTACTACAACATAAGTCCGCATATACACACTAAAATCATACACACTGATGAAAATGAACATTTTTGTCTAAAATCAGGAACAAGAAAGAGAGGCTGATTTTCTTCACTTAATTCAACACATATATTGGGGAAGATAAGAAATAAAAGGCAACCAGACAGTGACTGGGGCCTCTGCAAACCAGTGTCTCCACTGAATCTAGCCTTGAGGTGAGAGGGAGGTCCCAATCAGAGTTGGCAAATTCCCCCTGCTGCTCTAGGGACAGACAGTTGTTGAGGCCTCTGCAAACCAGTGTCTCCACCAAAACTTGCCCCCCAGGTGAAAGGGGGACCCAGGGTACACCTGGCAAATTCAGGGTCCTGATGTCACTAACACAGTGCTTGTGAGGATAAAAAAGCTAATGGTAGTCACAATACAAGAGTGAGAACACACCCCAGACAAAAGGGGTAGATAAAAAAAACTGAGATCTGCTACAAGTCAAGAACACGCCCAGGGTAACACTCTCAGGGAACACAGGAAATAAAAAAAAAGCAGGTTACACTGAACCACCTAAGAGAGGGAAACACTGAAGAAGAATTGAGTTTCAACAAGGGAAAACCACACCTGCCCATTATCCAATCTGATTGTTGGGCCTTCTCAACAGTCAAACAGAAGCAAGTAAGCTAACCACCATAGCAGCACAGGCACAAGAGAGGATTAATCACAACCTGCTAAAGGATTCCAATAAATGTCAACCAATGCAAGTACTCCAGTGGCCGAATAGAGCAAGTCTGAAGACAAATAGGAAGAAAAAAAATGCAAATGTTCAAGCAAGCCCCTCAGGAACTAATACACAATTGAAGAAAAGACAACCTCCAGAACATAATAATGATGACATAGAAGAAAAGCCATATCTGCCATACAAGGAATTCAAACTCAGGGTGACAATGGCATTCAAAGAATTAAAAGAACTCCAACTCAGCATAGCAAAAATGCACAAAAGTTTAAGCGAAGAGATAAGAAAAATATTTTTGAAAATTGCATTAACAAAGGTAATATAATAAACTGAAGAACAAGATTGAATCCCTAAGAAGAGGGCAGAAAGAGATCCAGGATATAAAAAGAACACTAGAGGAACCCAAAAATTCAGGGAAAGCCATGAAAACAGATTAGATGAAATAGAAGAACAGATCAGTAATCTTAAAGACACTGAAATAAAAAAAAGGATAAATGAAGAAAAATAAAGAGAAATAAAAAGGAAGAAGACAAAGGCAAACTCAGCGGTCTATTAGAGTCCTTAAAGAAGGGAAATATAAGATTAATTGGAATTCCAGAAGGAAAAGAGTCAAGGGGACTGAAATGCTATTTCAAGAAATAATGGAGGACAATTTCCCCAAACTGAAGAAGGAGATCAAAGTAGATATACCTGAAGGCAGAAGAACAAAAAACTACTTCAGTGAAAGGAAAAACACTTCAAGACACATAATTGTAAAACTTCCAAGTGTCCAAGATAAGGACAAAATAAAAATAAAAATGACCAGGGAAAGGAGACAGATAATATACAAAAGAAAACCTATTGGACTGACTTCAAACTTCTCCAAAGAGACATTTTATGCAAGGAGAGACTGGAGTCACATATTCAAAAAACTCCAAGATGAAAAATGCCAGCCAAGAATACTCTGCCTTGCAAAGATCTCCTTCCGTTATGAAGGAAAATTAAGAACCTTCATAGACAAACAAAGTCTTCAGAAATTAGCTACCTCTAACCCCCCACTCCAAGAACTCTTATGAGAAGCCTTCAGATCAAAACTAACAGAAGAATAGACAAGAAAAACAAAACAAGGTAGTAAATAGAACCCCAAAAGGAATATGAAAATGCCAACTTCCTAAGTATCAATAATCACTCTTAATGTTAGCAGTCTAAATGCATCAATTGAAAGACACAGAATAGCAGACTGTATAAAAAAAAAAGAACCCCATATTCTGCTGCCTCCAGGAAACACATTTGAACTCTAAAAATAAGCACAGATTAAAAGTGAAGGCCTAGAAAATAATTCTACATGCAAAGGTCCTGCAAAGAAGGCAGCAGTATCCATTCTTATAACAGACAAAGCTGATTTCACACTGAAAAATGTGACAAAGGACAAAGAAGGTCACTACTTAGTGATAAAGGTGTTAATTCAGCAGAAGGATATCAGTCAATCATCATTTTGGGGGCATTTGGTTTGTTTCCAAATCTTGGCAGTTGTAAACAGAGCTGCAATAAGCATGTGCGTACAGGTGTCCTTTTGAATTAGTGTTTTCATGTCCTCTGGGTAGATTCCCAGTAGTGGGGTTGCTGGGTAGAATGGTAAGTACACTTTCAATTGTTTGAGGGTCCTCCACACAGTCTTCCATAGTGGCTGGACCAGTTTGCACTCCCACCAGCAGTGTAAGAGAGTTCCTTTTTCTCCACATCTGCACCAACACTTGTTGTCCATTTTATTTATATGGGCCATTCTTACAGGTGTAAGATGGTATCTCAGTGTGGTTTTAATTTGCATTTCCCTGATTATTAGTGATGTGAAGCATTCTTTCCTATGCCTATTAACCATCTGTGTCTCCTCTTTGGTGAAGTGTCTTTTTAGTTATTCTCCCCACTTTTTGACTGGGTTTTTTGCTCTGTTTTTGTTGAACTGTAGGAGCTCTTTGTGGATCTTTGTTATCAGACCCTTCTCGCCTGTCTGGAGGGCAAAAATTCTCTCCCAGTTGGTTGGGTTTCTTTATGTTTTGTTTACTGTTTCTTTCATTGTACAGAAACTTTTTAGTATGATATAGTTCTGTTTATCTTTTCCTTCATTTTTTTTCAGCCATAGTTGTTTCCCAAAATGGATTTCTGAGGTGAAATTCATAAAGGGTTTTGCCCAGGTTTTCCTCTATGTATTTTATAGTTGCAATCTCACTTCCAAGTCCTTTATTCATTTTGAGTTGAGTTTTGTACAAGGTGTGAGGGTGTTGTCCTGGCTCATTTTTTACCTGTCTTGATCCAGCTTTCCTGGCACCATTTACTGAAGAGGCTATCCTTGTTCCAGAGCATTTTTTTACCCCTTTTTCAAATATTAATTGACCATATATGTGTGGTTTTATTTCTGGGTATTCGATTCTAATCCATTGGTCTGTTTGAGAGAATTCTCAAGCAAGACCATAAAAAAGGAGATATTACAACAGACACAGCAGAA
Source organism: Uropsilus gracilis (assembly GCA_004024945.1). NCBI lineage: Eukaryota > Metazoa > Chordata > Mammalia > Eulipotyphla > Talpidae > Uropsilus > Uropsilus gracilis. The sequence goes on along the minus strand of PVHY01001870.1, from coordinate 112,533 downwards.
ATCCTATCCAAAAGATAATTAGAGACTACTACGAACATCTATATGCAAACAAATACAACAACCTGGACAAGATGGACAGAATCCTAGAAGAATACATTCATCCAAAATTGAACAAAGAAGAAATAGAGAACTTAAACAGGTCAATCACAAGCAGTAAAATTGAGGCAGTCATCAAAACTCTTCCTAAAAACAAGAGTCCAGGTCCAGATGATTTCGCAAATGAATTCTACCAAACATTCAAAGAGGAACTAACATCAGTACTGTTAAAACTCTTTCAAAAATTGAGAGAAAGGAAAGTTACCAAATACATTCTATGAAACAAACAATACACTAATTCCAAGACCAAAAAAAAAAAAAAAAAAAAAAAAAAAAAAAAAAAAAAAAAAAAAAAAAAAAAAAAAAAAAAAAAAAA